>JAVQJF010068805.1:0-17511 GCA_036023855.1 Gadopsis marmoratus
AGCGGTCAACAAGTTTTAAAAAAAGTGGGCCCCTTTTTGTGTATGTGCAAATTAAATTTTAAACCGCGCCCCCCCCCCCCCCCCCCCTTTTTTTTTTTAAGCACTGGATAGCGATCGAGGGCGGAGATTAGTCATTTAAAATCATTTTTAGGAATGACAGATTCATGAATTAAAATAGACCTGCGTGCCTTTGTCTCGCCAGCTGTCCTGTCCATCGAAAGTGGTTGTAGAAAGAAACCAGCACCAGCCAGCCAGTATTTACATGTGTATTGCCAGGAAACACGCTCTGACATGATCAAATGCCAAGTGATTCTCACACAGAGAGAGAGAGAGAGAGAGAGAGAGAGAGGGTGAGTCCACACTTGTTACTATATACAGTAGTGGGAAGATAATTGCACAGGTAGCTTTCATCTCCCACTCGTTACTCTGTGAGCATGTGTGGCTCTCTGCGATAACAAAGGCAAGACTGTCTGATAAACTGGAGGAGAGAGAGAGAGAGAGAGATGATGAGAGGAAGATGTGTGTGTGTGTGTGTGTGTGTGTGTTTGATTTATACCAACAACTATTCAACCGCCTGGCAAACCGTCGTTCTTTCCCTTTTCCTCGCCCCGCCGCCTCTTATTCAGAACATCGGGCTGGAGGCAGAATTCAATTTCAGCTAAGAGCAGGCGGCAAAAGACATTTGGTTTGCAAACGGGGCCTTGCAGTGGCAGCGCAGAACACAAACACTAAAATACAAATTAAAAACTCAAGCAGTACAACAACACGCCGCAGTGATGAGAGCTGACAGGGAGGCGCCAGCTGGATGTAATGACATAAAATGTTTGCATATCTGCTGCACACTGTGTAAATGAGCTGTAAACGCTTGCAATTACCTTCTTCGTCGTGTGCCTTATTTTACATAACTTACATACTGTATGCTGATATCCTGATCAGTTCGCCTTATATTTATTTTTCAGTTTTTTAAATGACATTTTCATCTGTCGTTGATTCTCTCAGGATGCAACCGTAGACATTAATTTCCTTATAAATCTTTCAATATTTTCACACTTTTCACCGACCGTAATCTTTGTAACGTTACTTACAGAGACACAACAATTCCACCACTGAGCAGCACGGGGCAACAGTGGCAAAGAAGAACTCCCTTTAAACAGGCGGATACCTCGAGCAGAACCAGAACCAGCACCAGGCTCTGCGAGGGCGGTCATCTGCATCGAACAGTCGGTTTGAGAGATAAGGCAGAAAATGGGGGCAGCAGGTGGCCTGCAACCACAGGTCCAGACTCTACAGATCAGAGGCAGAAGCACCTGCAGAAAGCAACAGAAGGGGGGAGAGAGAGAGAGAAGCAGTCGAGTTAGTAGCAAACATTAATGGGATACAGTTGGAGAGGAGCTCAGTGCATCATGGGAAGTCTCTCGGCAGTCTACTCCTATAGCGGCATAACTAAGGGGGGCTCAGGGCTCACCTGAGTCAGCCCTGCTATAAGCTTTATCAAAGACTGGGAGCTGGTTCCACAGGAGAGGAGCTTGATAGCTGAAGGCTCTGGCTCCCATTCTGATTTTAGAGACTCTAGGAACCACGAGGACCACAGCATTCTGGGGATAGTGGGGAAATAGGGTATTATAACCCAGTGGAGAGAAGCTAATATGGGATAGATATGATCCCTTTTCCTGGTTCTTGTCAGTAAACGTGCCGCAGCATTTTGGATTAGCTGGAGAGTCTTAAGGGACTTATTGGAGCAGCCTGATAGTAGCGAGCTGCAATAGTGCAGCCTTGAGGTAACAAATGCACGGACTAGTTTTTCTGCATTTACTTGAGACCGGATGTGTCTGATGTCTGCAATGTTACGTAGGTGAAGAAAGGCAGTCCTTGAAGTTTGTTTTACGTGGGAGTTAAAGGACATATCTTGATCAAAGATAACTCCAAGATTCCTTACGGTGGCGCTGGCGGCCAGGGCAATGCCATCTAGAGGAACTATATCTTTAGATAATGCGTTTCGGAGGTGTTCAGGGCCAAGTGCAATAACTTCAATTCTGTCTGAGTCTAACATTAGAAAATTATGTTATTGTCAGTTGCATTGTATTAACTGCTTCCTATTTGCTGCGTAGTCTGCTTTTTGTTCTTGTCTGCTCTTATTTCTGATCGCTGCTGGAAACAGTGAAAACAATTGTGCTAATTCTTTCACAGGTATTTTTATGCAAATAATAATAAAATAAGCTATGTAATGCAGGGGGGGGGGGGTAAATGAGTCCTTTCTAATAAGCACAACCATTTATTTACTTAGTTTTTATTCATATTTGAACTGAAAAGCACTTGAAAAGCACTTGAGACAAATAAAAAAGAAATGTTGGTTATGGTTAAACAAAGGTTAATGGAAATTAAAAGTCGATTAACTGCCGTAACATACAGGTTCTCTGTCAGAGACATAGTACACACTGATTTTATCACACAACCATCAGTAGACTTACTTTTCTCTCTTTTATTTCCCCTCCGTCACTTTTTCACCTCACGGCAATACCCAGAATCCATTGCATAGAAGTCAGAAGGTGACATGCTGACCACCCATCTCTCACCGTCGTCTCCACGGAATTCTGACGGGGACATAAGGTGTCATTTCAGCATTGAAGAGTGGCGAGCCGCACATTAAGAACATTAAGTGACATTAATAGGCATGCGCAATTCTCCAGACGCCGATGACTTCATTGGGAAAATTGGTTTGGAAAATTTTTTATTTAATTCAAAATTGCAGTGGTCCCTCATCCTGCTAGTTTAACAGAAAATAATGGTCGGGCAGGTTATGATGAAGCACACTCATCTGGTGAAAGAGGGGGAATAATTAAAAAGTGTCGCCCTTAAGGGCTAATTATATAAGCTGGGTGAGAGAGAGAAAGAGGGGGGTAAGAGGATTTATAAGGATAAAATAAGGTTGGGACTAAAAGCAAGAGAGGGAAAGATACTAAGTGGGAGAAAAAGAGAAGATGATATAAGAAAAAAAAGGGCAAATAAGAGAGCGTGATACAAAAATGGAATAGGGATGGAAAGAGAGAGGTGGAGGAGAAGGACAGTAAAAGCCAGATAGAGAAAACAAGGAGAGGTTTATACTATAGAGGGGCGATAAAGTGCAAGAAGATTTAAAAGAGAGAAGGGCAAAGACGGAGAAGTGAAACATGGAACACTGAAAGAAAGATGCAAATAAAAGACGGTAATGCTGAAAAACGAGAGATTATTGGAAAACGGTCACCTCTCGACTCCTTTCCATCCACGCTGGCCTCCCACGTACGCCAGTTGTACCTGCTTTTGTGCGGCAAACCCCCCCCCAAAAAAAGAAAGATTTCTAACTGGTTTTTAAAAGGCTTCTTCAACGACAGTAAGAATTGCATATAATCGTTTTCTTATCAGACTGTGGTTCAAGGAGAAAAAAAAACCCTACCTTGTTGCACAAACCTGAATAATTCACAGTCTAGCAAAGTGGCGGCAGCACGCACAGCACAAGGCTTCACTCTCGCCTCAGAAACATATTTGGTATGTGCCGCGGTCTGTCTGCGGTCTGTCTCCGCCATAAACAGCTCGGCCACTTAATATTTGATGTGGTGTTTTTGTGTCTCTGCAGCCTTTGCTTGTAGACACTTAAGTTGGGTCGAGGTTAGGGAGCCGGGGGGAGAGAAGCGTGCTGTATTAAAATTAATGTCACACATTCAACTTTCAAAAGGCCCCCAGAAGCCAACCACCCATGGTTGCTAACAAGCAGCATGTGTTGTCCTTTGAAGACCTTTTGTCTGCTTGACATGTGAGCTGGTAGCAAGCTGAACTGCACTCTGGCTATCAGGGATTTTCCCAGTACCGCACTGGGATTCGTGTCTCAGAGGTGACGGCAAAGTCGGCCTTCTTGATGTCGATGTGAACATCCCATCCCAAGCGACTCATCTCTAGCAGTTACCTGCTAAGCGCCGGGGGGGGGGTGGCCCAGACCTCCAGCAGCTGGGCCCTCGAGCATGTCGTGTCAGCAGCTCCTGCCAAACTTCAAAAGACGTGTTCAGTCAGAAGGTATGTAGGTTACTGTGACATGAGAAACTGCCTTGTCGCCTTGTTGAAAATGTATTTATACAAAAGGAACTCTTGCAGACTTAGTGCCAGGTGTGTGTTCGTTTGGATCATGGATGCATAATAAGATCTGGATATGGCGCCGCCGTTCAGCCTTGCTTCCAGTTTTGCCCAGTGGCCACTCGTGTTATTGCAGCAAAAAAGGTGCAGTATCCAGTTATTATAATACATCCATGATATGGATCCAAAGGAAGCTGCCCGGTGACCTGATTGGTCGGGCTACCCGTTTGCGTCAGGCTGCTTGCGTAAGCTGAACTGCTGACGCTGGTGTGACGGAATATTTGCCGGATCAGCACATTGACCATAGGTGCTTTATTTTGATTTGTGGCTGTTCCTTGTCTTAACATAATTTGCAATTATTTAAAGTTAAGTTATATTTTTAGACCTATCCCATTACGGTTCCCGCTAGTGCCCGATTGAAAGCTTCGCCCAGCGTTGCAACCACGACTGAGAGACCATGGGGAGGCATTTTTCTCCCCCCGTGGCTTTACTGGGCTGAGGCACAACCTCGCAGCGCAGTAACTTCATTGATTATTCAAATCCACCGACACAGCACAAGAATTTAACGATCCTTTACGCTGTCGGGACTTTTTTTTTTTTTTTATTCAAGCAAGCACCAAACACAATTCCCTCTGAGTAATCACAATATGTTGTTTTGTCACGTCAAGGGGAATATTAAGGGGAGTTTTGCATTTTTGCTGCCTCCATGCAGCCGTGATCAGTGTGCAGTAGCATTATTGTGCACATGGAAGCAAACCCAGACAGGACTAACTGAATGCGATCATTCTATTTAATTAAGTAAATAATAAAGGGCAGGAGTTGTTGTCTGCTTCACAGTCATCTGTCCTTATGCCCCGACAGAAGTGTTTCAGGGTTTCCGGAAACCTAAATCCAGGCAGGAATGACATAATCTGCCACTAACAACATATTTATGTTTTGTGCAAAAGCAATTACATTGTTAGCGGACATTTAATGCATGCAACCAAGACTTACAGTAGAGCTGTAATTTGAAACTCAGACCTTATTAAAATGTTGAATTGTGTGCAGGAGAACGGTGAAGCTAATCCCTCTGCTGCAGCCTCTCATAGCTCACACAGATGGCTAGTTTGTCATTTCCATCCATCAGTCAGGTTGTCCTTTGCACCGCTGTAAATTTAAATAAATACAAATAGAGCAAATATGTGGGAGAGGAAATCACTTGCTTATGGCTATTTGGAGTTATGCATCGTAGCTATTTTGCAGACATGTTTTCATTTCAGATACCGTAAAGTTGTGTACTTGGCATTTCGTTTGGTAGCATGCCATTTGATTGAACTTAACTCGGCCATATATTGTTGTTGTTGTTGTTGTTGTTTTTATGGCAATTTTTGTTATGCTGCCCACTGGGAACCTACCAACGCTGGAAGGCATCTGTCTGATGCCTCCCAAGGTTCTTCCAGGGAGGATTTCCTTGCTTTTCCCATTTGAGAGCAGTGAGTGCTTGTTTAACTGGTTTAAGATGATGGATATGGAAATTTAATTATTGATATTTGAATGAAATTCTAAATTACTCAGTGTAAGTTGCATCTTCTTAAAATGTAGTTGAATTGTAAGTAATATAAGTACACTCTGTTACTTTTGTACCATGTAGGATTAATGAATATAAGTAATAAGTGTGGTGCCGAAAGTTAAACACTGCAGTAATGTGAGTGTTGGCTGTAAAAAAAGGTTCCAAGTTGGTTTGAGACATTAATTCATATCCAGTTCTCAGTGGCGTCCATTTACACCAGACTGAAATAAGAAGTTTGAATTATTAAATACGGCTAGAAAAGTAGAAAGTATTGTGACAGCTACAGTGTTCAACCTGTACTACGGGGAGGGGAAAGAAATCCAATCCAATATGTATGGAAGAAAAACAGCGACTGGAAATACACACACGAAAGAAAGCAGAATTGGTGAATGAATGTCTGCCAGTAGATAAATGGATCTATGTGAGTGAATTGGACGTAAGGAAGGAGGAGATTTAGGTAATTAAGTAGAGTGAAGTAGTTTCACGTGAATGTGGAAAGTATGGCTGGTGGAGGTTTGCAAAGCCAGCAGCCGAGGTGCGTCTCAGGGAATCCCCTGAAGATTTCGGTTGTGAGCATCAAGCACTAGCTCCCTGCAGTGTTGAAAGGTGGCTGTGAGAAGTTTCTACTTTGGTCTTTCGTGGAAGACGGCAGCTGTAGCTACAACTTGGATCCACAGCAAATACAATGGACTCTCGGATTCACAAAGCTCCATAGAAGCTTCACAAGCCTTTCCTGCTGTATGTTCAGCATATCCTAATTAAGCTTCACATGAGAAAATATGCTGGTATGATATGGAAGCTGCGTGGTTAGCTTTAGTTCTTGGAACCTTTTGAACGTGTGAACATAAACAGGCCTACAGGGTGATATTGCGCCGCACGGTGCAAACAACAAAACGTAATAAAAAGGTCTGGATGTTACGGCGATTTCGTTTTGTCTAACTTGTAGTTTTTAAAAGCCACAACTTCAAAAATAAAAGTGTTGTTCTTATATTCCCACCAGAGGAGCAGCTCAGCCAAAGGGGGGCGAACGGGGCTGTAGGTCGGTGCAACTTTAACCCGGCCCTGCATTTAGGTCACAGTGGCACTGAGATGAAGCTACTGTAGGTCTGGACTGTAGCTCACGTTCACGTTGCCCGAAGGACTTCAACAGTTTTGACAGCGGAGAACGATGTGACCTAACCCCTTCAGCGTAGCAGAATAGAAGCACAGTTTTATCGTGCGTTTCTTTTGTTGATCTGTGGAAATCAGTGAACGTGTGAACGTGTGCGTGTGTGTGTGTTATTCATATGAGTCGACGCTGCCTCGCTCCAGTGCGCTCTATAGCAACACGCACACACTCCCCTCCGTCAAGCTTCTTCCCAGAGCCGCGCTCGTCTTCGCTTGAATAAACCCCGTTCTTGTTTTTGTTGTTGTTGTCTCGGTGAAGGTGGCTGGGATTAATTGTGACCACAAACCAGCCGCTTTATTTCTGCACTGAGGAGCTGGCAGTGTTGGCAGGTGGCAACAAGAAAAAGCTGTTTGCGGAAGAAGAGCTCTGGATGTTTCACACAGAGGAACAATGGCTCGATTCGAAAACAGCGTGAGGCAAACGGCAGATTTATGATAAAGGCCGCGGAGGCTGTTTGTTCTGGGAGTCATGAAGGAAGAATCCGGCCTCAGATCTTCTTCCTGTGCTCTGTATCGTCGGTCTGTGGTGTTCACTAACTTCCAGAAGTGGAACCCACTTTCTCTTATGTCCTAATGTTAAAGGTGCACAGTGCAGTTTTCTTGTGCGCAAATAAAAGTTATGGTGACATCCAGTGTTACTCAACAAAGAGTGTAGCCTTGAGGTCTTGCAAATGTGATCAGTGCACGTTCTCAAAAACACTTTTTCTGAAAGGTTTGAAAGCCTGCATGTTGCCTGTCTTTAGTTCTAACAACTGCAGGATGACCTCCATCCCTCCCCTGTTTTACTGTGTTCGATCTGCGAGACCTGGGAACGATTCTAGTTTTCAGGGACTTTTTTTTTAGCTCCTACTTCACAGGTGCACAGGTTCTCTCCCAGCACAAGAGGAACCTTGAGCGACATAAGTGTACGGCGATTGGTTGAACACGGCTTGTGATAAAAACGAACACGGACAAATGGACAGACAGTGGAGTCCAGGCTTTACTGCGCGTATATACGACGGGGGAAATAAAAGGCGATGTTGACTCGTCAAAGCAAAATCTAAAAATCTTGTGTGTGACGTGATGCTGCTATACCAGCCGCCGCCGCCTTTCCCTGCCGCATTGCTTCATTTCTTGGTGCCTTGCTGCCTCCTGAGGATCAGTGGAATAGTGTGAAAGCGTTGGCTTCTCGTGGGCGTGTGCAACAAAACAGGGGCCCACTCACAAAGAGCTCCATATCGCTAGTAGAATTAAAATCAGGGGAGGGTTTTTTTTTAATACGCGATCAGGTTTTCACTCAGAATCCAACGCGCGCTTCATTTAGAAGCAAAAAAAAACCGGATTCAGATGGCACCTTAAAAACACTTGAGGGTTAAACCTTATTCATTATGAATCTATGAAGGACATGTCCTGATGATGCGATTTAACATGATGCATCGTTGACATGTGGCGTAGTCGGCCGTGACCCCCCCCCCCCCATCAGACGCTGACTGATGACTTCCAGTTAATGATGTGTTTTACGCAGATGGCTGTTGGGTGTTTGGGACCAGGGCCTGGTGACCATCCAGAAAATGTTTAAGTGGTGGTTCAAAGACTCGCTGCAGCACATTGTGGGACACAGCAGCTCATATCATAGAGGCTTATGGGATGGTCAATCATCCTGACACCTCTTGTTATTGTTCCTGTTGGCGCTCTGTGTGTGTGTGTGTGTGTGTATGTGGATAAATGAGTGTTCGATAGAATGACTGAGAAAGTGTGTGTTTGTGTGTGTGTTTGCTTGATGCAGTGAGACAATAATGGAGAGACCCAAAGGTGTGTCTGTGTGTGTGGATATAGAGTGTGGAGTGTGTGTAGATGACTGTGTGTGTGTGTGTGTGTGCACGGAGGTATGTGTGACCTGCACTTAAATTCAAAACAAGCAAAACACACACACAATGTATTTTCTGCTGTTGTGCTGGTGAGAGATGTATGTATGCTGCACTGTACATCATTTGTTGTGTGTGTGTGTGTGTGTGTGTGTGAGAGTGTTGTTTTATTGTCTTTATTCCCTGTGATTTACTGCAAACCCTCTGGATTATATTTCAGTTCTGATGTGTTCGTGCTTCCAGCTTTATTTCATCAGTTTGAGTTGTTGTCCTCTGTGTCAAGAAAATCACTAGTGCAACAACAGTTCTCCATTCTGTCACTCCATCACGTCAAAATTGAAAGCACCCTCCGGCACCACTGCATGTAAACTTTGTTTTTTTTTTGGGGGGGGGGGTTTTAAGACATTGCCTTGCATTCAACTCTTGTATTAGAAGTACAAATTGGAAGTATTCCAGTGGGTGACACTTTCACGAGTGCAATGGCTAATGCCTACTAGTCAAATTCTTTCAAGTAATGTCGTGGAGGGTCCACGTCACACTTGCAAGCTAATGAAAATAGCATCAATGTTGCTATAGAGCTGCAGACCTGCAGCCATTGTTTTCTGTGCAAGCTCGCCGAGCGGCAGCATCTTGATGCAGGTCATCTCGTGGGGATAAGCCCGGCGACGAGGCGAGTCAGCTCTTCAGAGAAGCTTCAGTTTGATCATGTTTGTTCCCTGGATTGGCACATCCCAGCTACTGTACCATGACTGTGTGTCCCTCTGTCTGTGCACAGCATCTGGTGTGTGCCACATGTATCAGTTGACACTTGTGAAATTACGCGACGCTCTGCGGTGCTGCCAGTGTGTGTTGCGCGTAAGATCTTTACCACTGGTGGGGCAAAACATTGATTGAGTTTGGCCTGAGGGTGGCGCCAGTGGAAAGGCCATGTTGTCACTTAAAGTGCAACTACAGCCTCAAATTCAGCTAGATCGCTCTCTGCCAGCAAATTTAAAAGGCACGAGTGAGGGAACAGCAACTGCAGGAGGCGTGGCCTCGTGGCTGTGCAGTATGTGGGTCAGGAGACATTGGGGAGACTGACTGGCACTGATTAGAGTCTTATTTAAAATTAATTTCATGACCTAGATAGGTCCCAACCAGTTGACTCAAAGTCAACATTGGTTCAGGGCCGATACAGTAGATGGCCTGTTGAGCCGTTTTCAACCCATGAAATGTTGACTTTTGTAAATTTGGTAAGAAATGTTAATATTAAAACGGACATTGACGTGTTTCATCACTGTACAGTCATATCACTTAGTTTACAGCTCAGACAAACATGTTTAAGTGTGCAGTACCTCTTGAAATTAAGAGGGTTTCTTGTACGTATATCTTAGGACACCTGTGCTTTGCGCTGAATGCTAACATAGCATGCTAGTACGCTGCTACTCCTTTCTCTCTCACCCCTCCTCTAGGCACTGAGGTGCACAGTTGGCCATTTGTCATCAAAATATCCAACATCTCATCATTTGCTGACATTTCTTTTGCAGAACAAACAGCTCAGCTTCGTCTCCGGTTGTTATAGCAACAACAAGCGAGCGTGGCTGAACCATTAAAAGATATCGTGCAGCAAAGTACTTTACCACATTTTGTTTGCATGATGCTTTTCCCTTCAGGCTTACTGAAAGTATAAATGTATATCAGTCCGTGATTTGTGTGTGTGTGTGTGTGTGTGTGCGCGCACATGTGTAACAATGGTAAATAGATACATACTGCATATCTCGTTTATGATGTGGAGAAGAAATTGCCGCCATCTGTCTTTGTATAAGCACATAAAAATCTATCCACTGCACACAGGTCCATTGTAATTAAGTGCTGGGGTTTTAAAGTCAGTATCTACACACACACACACACACACACACACAGTGACAGGAGTTTCCTCTAATAAAGTCTCGCTGTAGTTCCTTATTTTGAACACAATACACTTATTTTGCTGTAAATATAAACACCATTATGTTAACTACTGCATACTGATTTAAGGGCCTATAATACACACACAAAATGACAGTAATGTATCCAGATATCATGCACACAGACACTTATTCGTGTCTGGTTTTATGATTGTGTGACACCAGTAGAAGGAACACGCACACACAAACAAGCACAAGGGTCTTTATTGCTGACAGTTTAAAGAGATGCTCCTGAAACGTCACGTAGAAACCAGAGCAGATGCTGTAGCTGGAATGGGGGGGGGCGACAAAATCAGAGTCACCTGAAGAAAAGGTTTTCTCCTGATGTCATTGCTCCTGGGTGTAATGTTTTTCCTATCAGTGCTGCATAACAACATTTGCTGTCAAACACCAAAACCCACTGAAACTAATCTCCTCCAGGAAACAATCAACCTACAAAGTGACTTTACCGTTTTGTTTGACACTGAACTTTGGATTTTATCAACAACAAACGCATACATCTTAAAAAGTCTCAACATCTTCCGGAAATGTCATCGAGATGAAGACAAAAGTAAATCCCCTACTGTGGCGCTAAATTGACTCTGGTGCAGTGGTTTAGCATGTTTGCCCTTGAAGGAACATTGTTGCATGTACCAACCTGCAGTATGTCCCACTGGTGTGGTTTTGTCAAACATACCTATACGTAAACATAATATCGTTCACTGAAGCTTTAATTTCCCAGGTCTCATGCATTCATAAATGCACAAAATAATATTGTTCTATATTTATCTTATTGTCAGAGATTCCAAGAACAGACTAGAGCACCAAATGTGTATTAATCCGCCTCTGGAAATAGTCCCCAGAAATACATTATTTACGGTGTCCTGCTGTTTTTGCAAAATACTGAGTGTTTCTAAATTAAATGATACTATAAAGTAAGACGGGCGTGGGGCTGAGTGCTGCAGACACTTTAGGAAATTTGTAAAAATAGTTGGTTTTCGTTTTTTCACGGGATTTCCAAATGAAGAAATATAGCATGCACATGCACACATTCCTCTCTAGAAAACTACTGGCAGCTGTGTGACCTGCAATCTATAGTGTTCCAGATGTTCTCAGTCAGCGCCGTCATTGTAAGGATTGTGGACACACACAGGTTTCTTCACTTAAATATTGTTGTGTTGCAAATGTGTTAGTCAGTATAGCTGTAAAGCATTGACTCACTTTGGTGGCTGTGAAAGGGCCAACGTGGCATTTACATCGAGAACAATGGGGACACTGACCCTGAACGTAAAAGTGTCATTTTTCCACAAGCATAATTTCATTCACCTCCGTTATATTGGTCTGGAAACGGAGGGATTCCCAAAAACCTGGACAAATAAAAATAAACTGCAAATTTTGACCTGCGATTGACTGGCGACCAGTCCAGGGTGTTTCCTGCCTCTCGCCCAATGTTAGCTGGGATTGGCTCCAGCCCCCCCCTGCGACAGTCGGGATAAGCAGTCTGGTTAATGAATGAATGAATGAATGCAAATTTTGATACCACTATGTAAGAGTGTGGGTGAACTGGCCCTTTAATGCAGCTGTTGTTATATTCAGTATTATGGTCATATTCTTATAATACATTATATATTCAAGGGGGAAACTGCTTCTATTCTCCCTCTCTGTACTGTGACTTTGTCTCCATGGCTACCTGTTACCATGGAGATGTCAACTGAACACCAGTCAAATGTCAGTCAGGCAGTTTGATCAAACTGAATTAATCTGAACCCTCGCTTTCCATTCATTTACTGCCATCTTCCCTTCTTCTGTGATCTCTTTCTCTTCCGGCCTTCTCTCCTCTCCCCTTAATCCATTGCTGCTCTTCTGTTATCCTCTCTCGTTGTCCTTACCCCTTTTTTGTCTCCTCTTTCCTTATCTCCTCTTCTCCCTCCTGTCAAACTCATTTTGTCCTCTTATCTCCTGTAAAAGACACTTCAGTGTGTGTGTGTGTGTGCGTGCAGCTACTGTATTTACCTGAATTTAAATTTTGGCACATAAACAGGATTTATAAATATTTGTACAAGCAAATATGCATGCATAAGTAGATTGTGTGTGTGTGTGTGTGTGTGTGCGTGTGCTCAGGGTGAGAGAGTGTCATGACTTTGCATCCAATTGCCTCATTAAAGTATTTAGTCAGGCTTTTATTTAAGCACAAGGCTGCAAGACTGTATGGAGCTAATCCTGTTTACACATCCTGCACGTGCACGTGCACGCGTTTGTGAGTGCGAGATGTTTAAAGTGTCAAACAAAAACTTGCGTTTGCGAGAGAAACATTTAGACAGAGAGAGGTCAAGAGACAGGAAAGAAATATGTTATCTTCTTGGTTTTGGGACTGCGGACCATTTTGGGACCGTTTCTTAAAGGTTTGAGTTACTCTTGTGAATGGCTGCTTCCTCTGTTGGACAAACAACTGAGCCTATCGGAGCTTGTATGTGCATGAGGCCGAAGCTGATGACACTAGTGGTTGGTGTTGTTAAGGCTGGACCTTTAAAAGCAGAGTGTAAGTATTCCCCCAGACTCAGTCTGTTTGTGGGTTTAAACAGACGTTAAGTCCATATTTCATGCACTCACAAGGGAGTAGGTGAGCGTGAAACTAAACAGAAACATAACTTTACTTGGTCCATATTTCCATGTTGTTAATCAATAACTTACAAAGAAATCAGAAAACACTCTCCTCCACACTCAGGTAGTGTATTGCTGACAGTGACAGGATGTGCGACGCGGCGCATGTTTTATGTGGAGGCTGTTATGGTGATTATTAAAGGAGTATTCGGTAGCGTTTTTGTCCTGCAAGTAAAGATCATTTGAATTGGAGAGACCAAGGAGAGAAAGATGGCGAAGGAGAGAAACAATGAAAAAGAGAGCTGGCAAAGGAGGGGGGGTTGGTGTTTTGGGATAAAAATACAAAAGACCAAGAGAGAGAAAGTGGTGGAGAGAGGTAGAGGTTAAACTGGGTCTCACTCTTATTTCTTACTTCACTGAGCATTCAGCATCCTTCACTCCAGGGCTGTGTGTGTGTGTGTGTGTGTGTGTGTGTGTGTGTGTGTGTGTGTGTGTGTGTGTGTGTGTGTGTGTAAAGAGACGCTTGAAGGTCAAAGGAGAAACTAAAAACATCAATGAAAGGAGGAGGAAAAGAAGGAAGGAAGAAACCTGAGGAAATGAATGACAGATTGGAGAATTAAGGGAGGACAGAAGAGAGAGAGAGAGAGGGAGGACTGAGAAACGAAAAGAAGAAATGTACAGTGTCGCAGCCCACTTCTGCAAAACCTCGGATTCAGTCACGTTTTGCGAAGGCTCAGCCAATGCACACTGCAACTATAGTGTGGTTACGATAAGGTGACTACTACTTCCTTAAGATTAGGGAAGGATTGTCAGCGAGGATAGATATTTTAAAACTCTAACATTAAACAAGCACAAACTTATCAGTATCACATTAAAGAAACGTTACACTGGTGATGTAAAAAGCGGAGTATTTCCCGCAGTAGTACAAAGTAGCATGAAACAAAAGACACTAAAGTACATGACTCTTGGTTACTTTCCACCGCTGGATAAACGTGAGTCGCCTCAGAAGGTAACAGAGGACGTTTATCTTTAACTTTCCCCCTCACGGAATTCGAACCTGGGACCTTGAGGCCACAAGACTTGACAGATAATAGAGCTTGACAGAGAGTGCAAAGATTGATTCAGGAATTAATCACACACACGCACACACAGTCAGCAGATGCACAATTACAGCCTGTGGTAACGCAGATTAAAAATGCAGAAACGCACACTGACACACATTAAAATGATTCTCAAATGCCTGCATGCAAAATAGAAGTCTTGCACGCAAATGTTAGAAAGTAGCCACCTATTATACAAACCACACACAAACACAGAGTCCAGAATATGAGTGTATCCCTGGGCTGTGGTTCCCATTAACATCCCGTATGTGCTGCAGTGCTAACCGCCTGCAGTGCCAATAAGCTTAAATGCCAGTCTGCGGCCACCGGCAGGAACCCGGGTTGTTATATTCCGCTATCTTAGTGTTTTTTCTTTTTCCGGCTGCCTGCAGGGAGAAAGACAGCGAGAAACACACAGACAATCAGAAAGGTGGAGAGGGAGCGATAAAGAGAGAGGACAGAGGCAGAAACAGGTAGCCAATATGTTGACAGACATATTGTTGGCAGTTGAAGGCACGCAGGAACATGCTGGATTGTCCGGGTCCCCACCTACCAGTGGCAAAGGAGCAACTCAATTACTTTTTGGGGTTTCTCCAGAAGGAGGAAATAATAATGCTAGATGTCCTAAATACGACGAACCCTGCTGTAGACCACTGGCTTTGGGGGCCATTTCCCAAAAGCATCATTACAAAAATCCATCATGCGAGCCATCTTAAAGGGCAATTCTGGTATTTTTAAACCTGGGCCCTATGTTTTACATTTTTCTGGGTCTGAGAGGTCTGATAGATCGCCTCAGGCGGCATCTGCCAACGAGCTCCACCAGCTGCAATGTAATCCTTTGGGGCAACTGCCTGTGAAAACTATGTTCACTGACGGTGCTTGTTTTTGCCGCTGACAGGCTCAGATTGTTATTCAAAGTGTCTGACGACATTATGGAAAGGATCCCTGCAGAGACGGACCGTTTTGTTCAAAGAGTAGCGTCCTTTATGTTGAGAGGAAAGGAGGAAAAGTTGAGAGTTGAGTTGCTGCAGGAAGACGGCAGTGTTCCTGCATGGCTTGCGTTGCAGCCATTGTAGCCTCGACCAATTTCCAAAACATTCGGTAACTATTAGTGATTTGTACCCCGAAATTTGTAAAGAAACTAAACCCCCCCAAAAAATAAGCGCTGGGTTTGTTTCTGGAAAGCTGTGCAGGTTGAACGTACCCTAGTTCCTGCCGCTGGGTTCACGCTACAGCAAACATGGATTTTGGTGATTAACACTGAATGTTCACGGAGATTTTGTTTGCAGGAAAACGCCACAGTGCACCTTAACGTGCTTTTAGAAATGATTGTAGACTCAGTTTCTGAGCTTAAAGGCAGCAGGCTGAAATAATAGACTACATTTTGATATTGAACCATTCTAAGTGTGTAAAACATTTCTATTTGTTAGAATGAAGTTTGTTAAATTGAATTGTTGCAGTATTGTTGCAGTTTTTGCACATTACTGTACACATTCTACTTTGAGTTGGCTATGATCTGCGCTGAGAGACGCAGTAGATCGTAATAACATTTTCTACATGAAGAATTTAACAGTTGGTTGTGTACACCACTCACACTGAGCAGCATCATGTTTCAAGTCGTTCAAGTGACGAAATCTTTGAAATGGGAAATTACGGTGGGGGAAAAATACCTCCAGAACGACTTCACATCTCTTTGCGTTCAGAGTAGTGCAGCCAGAGGAAAAGCTCTTCCCTATACATCCCTGGAACCAGGCCGTCCCACCATTACAACAATGATCCCAACAGGTATATACACACTATGTTTAATGGCTGTAGCTCACATTTGGTTGGCGTGTATGTAAATATCTGCTGATAAAGAGTACAGTTCTCCGCATCCATTATTATTATTATTATTATTATTATTATTCCATACATGTGGTCCATAGAACAATAAAAGTAGATTTTCGCGGGAATAAATAAAAAGACATGTGATTATCTGTGTGCGTTTTGATCCTGTGTGAAGCTCCTTTTATCTTTTGTCTGTGACACTGTTTGCATGAAAATAATATAAGAAAGTAAGTTCATAATATATATGAGCCGTCGCCCGGGCTGTGAGCTCCCATCAGCCCCCTTGTCAGCTCCGTTTGTCTGTTGTTATTTGTTTGCTCGGGTCTAATTAGAGCAAAATCCAGCCTCAGATTGGTGCTGAGCGCGGTGAGACTGATGACAAAGAAGCTGCAGTATGTGCAATATGCAAACGAAGCTGTTTAACGATGACTGCCAAGACGGTGTGCTGTGCAGTGTGTGCGGAGTGCAGCTCCTTTGTGTTTGTTAAATGAGACAATATGAAATGATGAATGAAGGTGGTTAAATTTATTTATTTTTTTTCAAATGAAGCAATAAATTCTGAAATAATTCAATAACTGAACTCTTTCCTCAGTCTTATTATTCTTACATCATTCTTATAGTAGCAAAGTTTTACTGGAGGTGTTGCAGCTTTAGTTAAAAAAAGTCACTTTTCAGGCTAATACTTTTTAGCAATTACTCTTTCGTTAAAGGGTTAGGTTGCTACATTTAAAGAACCTATAGCACCGAAACCAAAACAGACTTTTGCAAAATGCTTCATAATAAAGGGTAAAATGAAAATGCAGTGTGGCAGCACTGTGCTTTGGAGTTAACGTCTAACCAAAGGCTTCTGTGCGTGTCGACTCGGATCCAGAACAGAGCAGGACGTTCTGCAGTCGTGACCGTGATCGGGCATTTTGGACGTTCTCGCCGGCCGCAAAACAGTTTACAGCAGAACTCCTCCTTCCTCCCCGGCCCTGCTCAGTCCAGATGAAAAACAAGCTAAAATTAGAAAATAATTAGAATGAGATGTGTGCTGCGCTCTGCTGATGTGAATATGAAGCAGCTGATCACAGCGCATCACACGTCCATCTCCGTTGTGGTTTGATTGGAGTAGACTGCAAATGAATTGGTTAGGAGGGCGAGAGGGGATCGGCTGCCAATGACAATTCACTTAGACAGATGCTGATCCGTGAGTGCGTGTGTGCGTGTGTGTGCGTGTGTGTGTGTGCGTGTGTGTGTGTGTGTGTGTGTGTGTGTGTGTGTGAGAAATATAGAGATAGAGAGAGAGAGAAATCACTCAGTCTTTGCATAGGTTCAGCTTGTGTGTGTGTGTGTGTGTGTGTGTGTGTGTGTGTGTGTGTGTGTGAGTGGGGGTTCAATTATTGGCACTAAGAGTG
>JAVQJF010068813.1:0-29373 GCA_036023855.1 Gadopsis marmoratus
CCCCCCCCCCCCCCCCCCCCCCCCCCCCCCCCCCCCCCCCCCCCCCCCCCCCCCCCCCCCCCCCCCCCCCCCCCCCCCCCCCCCCCCCCCCCCCCGCCCGGCACAACTGGCACGCTCAATGCCCATATTTGGAACCATCTCACCTCTGTCCTGCTCACTGAGCTCAATTCCTTTTACAGGTTGGAGCACATCCTCCATGACTCAGGCCAAGGACGAGGCAGGCCTGGAGAAAAACAAACCACAGGCAAAGACTCCCTCCCGCTTTCTCTGCTGCTTTGACTTGTACATGCTTTCCTTTGCATAGAGAAGAAATGTCTGAGCCTGAAGTTGAGCAGAGAGAAAGTTGACAAAAAGGAAGAAGGCAACAGCTAATCATATTTCCTGCTTGTCAATGACATGGAGACATGAGTGTGTAGAATTTGACCAGACATTAATCTACTCGACATATAGTGGCTATTTGGATAATAGTCTCGTTGGACCTGGAAATGTTTGGCCAACTTACACCCCTTCCACTTGGCACTTTATTTTTCAAACTCACCTACAGTACGATACACAACACCAACCATGCTAAATGTCCAGCCATCAGAAGAACACCAAGTTTATGATGGAAAACAAACTGTTAAAAAGATTTTGAGCACTCTCAAAGACCTTGACAATTCATCTTCTCTTCTCCCATAAAAGCTTTGCCACCAACGACAAATGTTGCCTGCTACTCAAGAACTGAAAACCTCCCTGCTAATTCTTTGTACTACCCACGCAAAAAGCAATGAAGATGACAGACACATACAGTATATAAGCTGGCCAACCCATATAGTGAAGTATATTCTGTTATTCTGACTGAAACTATGTACAAACAAAACATTCATGCCAATGTTCACCCATGACTGAGTGTTGAGCATGGACTATTTTAACAGACCAAAAACGATAATCCACTTTTGACTACTCAACTGACCTCAACATCAAGTCCCCAAATTAAACTTGTCCTACTAAAATAAAGCAGACTTCTTAGACAGAGGCAGAGTGGGAGCTTCAGTCAGCATCCAGGACAGCAAAAACAGTTTCTGTAAACAAGATTATGTGCGTCGCTATTCATGCAGAAAAATGTCACCCACGCAGAAAATGGTTCAGTCTCTAACTGAAGAAGTCAAAACAATAGGTTCCCAGGTCCTCCTCTTCAGCCTGTCCATGTTTAGTTATAAACCCTTAGAACATGTCTGGTCAAACTCTCCTGGGCCAATGTTATCTTTCCTTACTATCCAGAGTTCAAGTGGTGCCTAATGATAATGTAAGAAAACTGCTTCCCAGCAAATCGTCTGCCGGGCTTCCTCCAAACACTGTTTTATGTGATACAGCCTTTGAGTATCAGCAGTCACCATCATCCCAGATGAGTGAAGTTGAGATTCGAGGACCTGAAAGATAAGGATGTTTAAGATGGCCGACAGCATAAAGCAGTTTTTATACCAACTATCATTATTACCCTCCATTAAGCAGTGGAAGTTTGATGAGCCCAATGTATATTTGTGCCCATTAGCAGTGCTGACCATACGATATATCACTCCAACATTACTGGCCACAGCAAGGTTCAGTTTCACTACGTTGCTAGACCCAGGCTCTCCATCAGCTGGGATGTCTTTTACTTTACATTAGGCCACTGTAGAAAAGTTTGCTCTGCACAAGTTTGTGACGCTGACAGCTAGACATTTACATGATTTTGATGAAAATTTACTTGTCATGCATTTCATTTATTGAATTATCCCTAAGCAGACTCTTAGGGATAATAATGTTTATGAGTTTTTACAAAATGTATCTCACAATTGAGGTGCAGCTAACAACCTGTTTCATTTCTGAAGTATTTATTTTTGCTGAATCCACTAATTGTTTAGTTTATGAAGTACAAAAAGAGAAAAAAAATGCCCATCCTAATTTGCCAGAGCCCATGGTGATGTCCTCAAATTGCTTGTTGAGTCCAACCAACTACCCAAAACAGAACAGCACCAAATTGTCACATTTGAGAAGCTGGAACCAGGGTAAGTTTGTCTTCTTTGTCTGATAGAAGACCGTATCCTTAATACACTGAAAACTATTTACACCATTTTCCCCAGAACACTTCCTGGGACAAAAGATTCACTTTCATAAACACTGAGCTCGGTGAACAACTACTTAAAATGGGTGAGACATGACCAACAAGCTAGTGTATAGTAAAGGTTAACTTTAAAATAAGTGACCACATAGGAAACAATAACATACACAGGGAATACAATTGCTTAGAAGCACAATCAAGGAAGAAAAACACCGGCTGCCAACTAAACAATAGTAGGTTTTGTATGTTGAGCAACTCCTGTAGCAAAGTGTCTAATCCAAGCGGCAGGCTGGCATAATGGCCTATTTATGAGTGTGAGAGGTGGGAGGACTGAGAGGGGTAAATTGTTTCAGGGGAGGGGGTAGCAGTGATTGGGTGTTGTGGGAGCCAAACTCACAAGGCAAGACCGTTATAATAAAGGAGAGTGTGGAGCGACGAGGCATGCAGGCTTTGTGATCATCTAGTCACAGCAACTGTACGGCAATGCAGTGAGAAGTCTTGAAGTGCATTTCAACATGCAACTCTTTATGATGCATGAAATAAATTCCATTATTCTCAATCCATTATAGATAACAATTTCCACGAGCTCACCCAAATTACTTCAATTTGTTATTGCTTCTGGGGCATGGGGGTGTAACTGAAGATATTAGGAAGTGTTTGGCTGAAAAACAAATTTAACATGGCTGCTTATGTTCGCACTAAAAAGTGCAATAACAATGGGTATGCAGAATGTCTCCCATCTATTCAGTCACAGTTTGTAAAGGACAATGAAGGTGAATCAGAAACGGTTCAGTCTGTCAGCTGAGAATGATGCTCCAACCAAACAACATCAGGATTCAAGTGAAAAGGCAACGGATCTTAGACCGTTTCTATATTTTTATATTACGGATTTCTTACACTTAATTTTAAAACATTGATTGAACAGTCGGAACATCTGTTTATTCTCTGCCACTGATATCAGACTAAAAAAAAAGACTGCAAGGGAATTAGGAGAACAAGTGGAGACATGACAAATCAGCATCCCAACACACTGTCGTAAACATTACACAACGCATGAATGCACTGCTATCGCAACACACAATGAGTTTCATCTACCCTTACATGGACATATGCAATAAAGTTGCTAAATGCCTTAAATAACACCTACTGGACTGTTGGGACAAGAAGTTCAACATTTTCATAGAGCAAGAAAATATGACAGATAACTGCAAAGATCGCTGTTGGAGCTGCATTCCTTTCCATTTACTGCCAAGGCGGAAAAAGGCTGGAGCCGAGACACAAAAGGAGACTGAGGGGGAGGCCATTTGCCTGCTTTTAAGGCTGATCAATAATAAGCTCATGCAAGAGCGTGAGAAGAAAAGCAGAGGAGCCCAGTTCGGCATCGCATCCAGGCATGCTGAGCCTCTAAACTGAGCGCAGGGAACTCATTAGATTGTAAACAGTGTGTTAAGCAGATACATTACACCTCTCGGTGTGTATGCTCACGTCACGCGTGCTAATTCTTGAGCATGAGGCAGCCATACTGCCGGTGTCAGATCATAGGACAGCGTCTTTTTAGTCACAGAGACCCAGTCAGTGAATCATGGTGGTAGACAGGAGTCAACTCAGACAATAGCAGTGATTCATTATCACGCAGGTGGATGCACTTCCTGTGCCACCTAACCACAGGAACAGATAGTCTATAATGCTGATACACTGATCTAAACACAAGTTACCGTTTACAGTGATTTCATAAAAAAGAAAATGTGGAAGTAAACCAGGCAGTGAAATTTGTGACCATGATGATGATGATGATGAACGTTAACAAGTTTCCACATGTGCATCTTCTCCAAAATGTCACAAAAGCATCCATTTTCATTTGGGCTCATCTGCTACGAACCAACAGATGTTCACTGAAGGTGGCGTGTGGAGAGGACGCTTTCCTATTGAATCCAAATGAAAAAGCAGCTCAAGAGTTTGGATGCATTACGGTAGCATTCTCTCAACGTTTTGACCAGCCCACTGCACTTCTGTGTCAACATTCACATACCACGGGGACAACTGACAATGAGCATGAGTGCAGCTGCATTCCCGTCTTTACCTATTATACAAGTGGACGTAATGTGAACTGGCCACAATGGAGGGCCAGCAGCAGCCGTATCCAGATAAAGCAAGAACTACAATCATCACCTATCAACTCCTAGGAGAGGCCACTTTGAAGGGCATTGTGAAAACGCAGACAGAAGTGTTCCAGGCTTTAATATTTACATTGTGCGTTTTGGTTTATGGTTGGCGTTAAGTGTTTACGAGTGCAGCTGCAGCAATTCGACAATAAAACAGTTTGCTGATATTACAGTGTGATGTGTAATCATGTTATTATGTGCCATGTATGGCAGTGTAAAGTGCACTGACACTAATCTTTGCTGGTTATTGCATTAACCTAATTAATCGACTCATTAGCAGGGTATGTTTAATGCATTACTGTGGCAGGATGTCAGGCAAGTGCCTCCTGTTCCTGCTGTAATCAGACTTACTACGCAGAAATATGTGCAAAACAAATACAAACCCGGGACCAACCCATGTGCCGAGGCGACATATATTGTTACAGAAAGGGCAGCACAAGAGGTTTGAGATAAAGAACTAGTCACACAGGTTATCGGCCCTGAACCGCCGCTCTGCTGTAACTCATGGGCCAGAATTAAACCTGTCAAACGTTGTTCCAGGACATAAGCGGAGTGCAGTTCTGTTTAAATACAAAAAGGGAGTGAGGAGAAATGAAGAAGTCAGCCCAAGAGAAGCCAGTTGTGGCTTTCAGAGCATGCAACTGCCAGCTGCACAGGCTGCGACAGGATGTGGAATTTGTGGACATGAGCTTTTCACACAGAGCAATTTTTGTTCCCGGTGCAAAACCCCTGCACTCCCAGAGGGAGGAAAGTAGTAGAAGAGGGATGGGTTTTACAAATGCAAGGCTCTGCGATGCATGATGCACACAGCAAATGGTCACTGTGCAGGTGAAGGGGGCCGCCTTGCAGACGTGCCTTTGAGCAAGACACCGAATCTTTTTTTACATGTTCTATGAACTGCCCTGACCTGTGTTATAAACACACAGGTTGTTCACCTCCTTCCGTCTTTTTTGGCTGCAGCCAAAATGAGGACGAGGACAGAGTCGACACGGTGCAGAAACAGAACTATGCTTTTGTCGTCTGACCTGCTCGGCAACCCAAAACTTGTGAATACTTTCTGGAAAAGGTCAAGAAGCCGCGGCTGTCGGAACAGGTAGGACGGGCCCTTCGGTACCCGCCACCGAGTTTCGTTCACCAGCAAAGGTCACAGGAACCTGCTGCCCGCCGTCACGTGTGCTGCCGTAGAGAGAGCCAGAAGCGGAGAGTCGCGTCCGAGTGAGAAAGTGCGATTTCATGTGTGTGAAACAACCCGCCGTGGCGACTAAACTGCCGGGCGGAGACTCCACAGAGACAACACGGGGTCAGATTTGAAGAGTCGCCTTCGTGAAACTAGCGGCCGAAGCACAGAACGTAGCCTGGAAACACAATGAAGATGAAGGGATTCGAGCCGCTTTACCCACCTCATTGTTCGGCCAGAGCGGAGCTCCTCTCCTCGCAGGCAACTTTGGCTGACTTCAGGGCTGAAGCCCGGCTTTAAAAGTCAAACTAGTTAAATAAAAATAAAAAAAAACCCGAGAAAAGTCGGTGAAAACAAACGCATCCACACCCGAAACGGGGTAGCCACCAGCGGTATAAAGAAGCACACCTCGACGATTTCCTGGTTGTGTGGAGCGGGAGAGGAGGAGGAGGAGGAGGAGGAAGAAGAGGAGGGGGGGGAGCAGATACAGTAGTGGAGCGGGCTTGTCAACTCCAATCACTGTCCCACAGAGGTTTCTGCGAAGCGGGGCTACACCAGAAACCCACAACTGCTCTCCTCCACACTTTGGCTCCTGGTTCGCCGCTCTGTTCCTGGAGATTAAACCCGTGTGTCTGCGCCGGACGTGTCTCCGCTCGCTCGCGCTGTAAATTCATTGGCGCTCGGCTTCAAAGGAGGCTGCAATCCCATGGTGCGTTCAGCTACACCTCGTAAAAACCCAACGTTGGTGTAGGCGTTTACGTGATTCTTGTCGTGCGTGATTTCTCTTTGACGCCGAGCAGCAGGAAGCCACTGCGGCTGAAATTAGAAGCTTGGTAACCGGTGGTGGAAAGTAACAAGTGCGTTTGCTCGATCGCAATTCAGAGGAACTTGTTCTTCACGGGAGTGTTTCCATTTGCTGCTACTTCTTCTCCACAACACTTCATTCAGAGAGACATTGTTGTACGTTTTACTCCATTACATTTATTTTATAACTTTAGTTACTTTGACGATTAACATTGTACATCTAAAACATATGATCAGTTTATAAAATATGGTGCATTTTTAAACTACCCAGCAGTATATAAAGTCGTTAAAATGAGCTTCACCATGTCCAGCTTACACATGAATGTACCTATAACGACCTGCCAAGGGCCATACTTTATGAATACTCTTGTATTGTAAGTATATTTTGCTGTTAATAAAATAAAATGATGGATCCAGGAAAAATCGGCTACTTAATAATAATAGTGTTTACCATTGAGGCATTGTTACTTTAAAGCAACCACTGATATTAACAAAATACCTTACATTAACATCAGCTGTTTAAATGAAGTTTCTGCATAACTGCCGAATACAGTGTAAACACCATCCTATAGTTAGCTTTGTCACATTTAAGTCAAAACTTTAAGCATAGCCTGATTATCGGGACCAGGTTACCAATTTACACAGCTTCTTGATTCTTAGGCAATGTATTGTAGCCTTATAATGTAAATAAGTAAGTACACATAGCACACTTTTAGGGTAGATGTCATGTATAAGTGCTGTGCAATAATCAATAAAATGCACAGATACAAAGTAGAGACCCAGTGAGTAAACTAATGCAAAGTTAGACTAGAACAGGTGTGTTTAAGTCCAAAGTTGAGGAATCAAATCACATATTCAAAGGCGTGGGTTCAATCCTTTGGACTGAAGCCTGGAGCGACGTACCACCAACAAGCAACATGGGACTGTAGTAGCTCTGTTGTAATGTAGGTGGGTGCCTGAGCTCTATATAGTCACGCTGCCATCAAAGATACTTAACACATGCTTCTCACTACCTCCCATTAGAAATGGGAAAATGGCATCTTTAGCGATGGACACCTTTTAAAAGAAAAAGTTTGTTTCCCCCCCACTTTACTCACCACTCTAGGAACACTTAAACATTGCAAACCAGATACTAGTGTAGTATTTGCATACTGTATGTATGCTGGGTTCTTTTTCGTTCGTGGTTGGTGCTTTTAATGTACAATAGCACTTGAAGGCAGCATCTCATTGATCCAGAGGCCTAGCCCTCCGCCTGGCCCTACTGGCTGTCTGGGTAACTTCAGGCTGCGGCTAGCAACTGTAGCTTTTGTGGTTATTCCACATAGACCTTCTGTAGCATTTCACGAGTAATGTTTCCGGAATAAATACATTTTTAAAAAAAACCAGCTTTGATTAAGAAAATAGATAATAGGACAAGAAGCAACAGCACTGAACTATAGAAATCATTTAAATAACTTGATAACTGCCAATGTGACACTTTCTAATTCTGTTAACAATGAAGGGGGTAATGAGTCAGATTCCTCACATGGCCCAGTTTTCAATACTGAGATACCGCACACGCTGAAAGCACTCTTTCTTCCTAATGGGGGCAGACGTGGACGAGAGGATGAGAAAGGAATGCATTACGTCTGCATGACATGTGTAAACATTTAGAAAGCCAATATGCCTTTTCGTCTCACTACACACACACACACACACACACACATACACACACACTTAGAAGCTGACTGCTCTGAGCAACTGTTAGTCTGGGTTTTTTTTTAGCCATGTGTCCCTGGTTAACTGCTGTCTACTGAAGCTCAAACTGTCCAGTAAACCCTGAGTATGCAGTTTTGCAGACATACTGTATATTGACATGTGGGGAGGTGTCTGTGTGATTTGTGTTGGCTGTCTCAAAAGTTTGGTCCTGTTCCCAGAAAGTAGCCCCGTAAAGAATTAGAAACAGTCATGTGGTAATCTTAGGTACCTCCTGTGCTCCTCCCCTTTTACCACAGCTTTATTTTCACAGCTTGACGTCAGTCGGTCAACGCCGTCCGTCCGCAGCTGGCGGTCTGACAGAAGGCCTCCAAGTGCCTACAATAGGTGTTCAGCTGTCCTGTTAAAGGTTTTAACTAAATGAGAGATGTGTGTGTGTGTAAGATGTAAGGGGGGGGGGGGGGGGCAAGCTGCTGAAGAACCACAGTGCAGCAGGATTTGGACAAAGTGGATGTGCTTGGCCAACCAGGCTGAATCAAACCTCTAGTATCTCTCTATACCTGTGATTTTGTAGAGGGGCTATTATGTAAACAGACTGCACTTCTACTACATCTTACATCAGAGAGTCCAAAGCAGGACTTGTTGAAGCATGCAGTCCTGAGGCAGCGTCTGAAAGCCTCAGCCTCCACCGCTGGTTGAATAGTAGACAAATACAGAGAGTTATACAACTCAACTTCAATCAAGGAAACAAACTGTCAGTCTGGATCTTGAGGTTGGCAGCAGTTAGCCAGACAGAGATTAGTGGTAACAGTATGGACTATTCCACACGAGCCAACGTTTGGTAGCATTTTCAAGCAAACCCAATGGACACATAGAATAAATGTTACTCAAGTATATTCATTCTCTCTCCATCTCTTTTTGACAGGGGAGGAATGTGACTAGAGGAGGTTAAAATATGTAAAGAGGAGTGAGACTAAGAGGTCTGGGCTGCAGGCCAGCTTAGCAAAAGGGCAGCAGAAGGATTTTACAGAGACGTCCAAGTGACATGTCCTGAAATGTAGGCCCTGAACTCCCCATAGGGCAAGTTGGGACCATTACAAACAGATCTACAATCCATAAAGTGAAGAGTACAAAATGAAGTAATGCCTTTATATCCCCCTGAATTCAGTTGAGTTAAACTTTAGTTTTATTTTTTGTATCTGAGCATTAAAGGCAAATCTGCAAGTGACAAGACAGATTTCTGTGATAAATATCAAAATGAATAAAGGCCCCAAAAAACCATATGACATTGTCATATCAAATATAATTATGTGGATCAAAATAGTTGGTGATTTCAAATTCAGTACATGTTCCAGTTTTCAGGACAGGCTGTCAGTCAGCCAAGCTAAAGCATGGTCTCGTTTGGAAAACTAGGCTCATTACTTTTTTAATCCACTAGATGGCAATGTGACCTTAATATATTGCAGACAAACGTGTGTGAAACAGGCTGGTTACTGGAAGAGTTCCTCAAACTAAGTTGCTTTCCTGTGCTTTCTTACCTTGTGTGCTTTTTTATCTTGGCCAAGTTTCCCTTGACAAGTGTCTGGCTTAAGAATGAGAGATAAAATAAAATTGTTTCATTTAACTCATTTTCTATTTAAAATATCAGCTGTGTTTTTGCTTCAGCATTAAAAAAATATACGATGCTAAGGCATCTTGCAGTATAATGTAACTACTACAGAACATTATGCCGCTACCTGTATCCTCCAGAAAAATATGTTGTCCTCCTGAATGCTCTATAGACATGTAATATGTAAAATGTCTGGGGTTTTGGGGGTTTACATAACATCAAAGGCGTTTACATCATACACGTTATGAATTCTGAGTCTTTTGTCTAAATATGGGATGAACATGTGACTGCTTTTAGGCAAAACACTTTAGAAATGATACAATGAAAGGACGAAACAACACCTCTCTGCTGATGGGCACCATGTGATGATACCGTGCAAACCTGTGAGTCGAGATTGTTGGGTCAGCTGCTGTTTCCATGGTCAAGAATGAACTGCCGAGCTCAACATTTTGATCTATAATGTTGGAAGATCACATTTACAGATGCACCATGGAACTTGTGGTTAAAAACATATGTGTTATGATATTTAAAATATATATATACATATATATATATACATATATATATATATATATATTTTTAATATAAGCTACTCGTGTTATTAGTGGCAAGTCAAAAAATGTCTTAACTGGGTGGGATTTGCTGGGGGATATTTGGCCTCAGGTAAAATCCTGCCAGGCTTGATCACGCTCCCATAATGGAAAGCCACTGACTGCATTATTGCGCAGCCTTATAATAGTAAAAGTTAGTGGTGTATGAAAGAATGCATAAAGAAAACATTTGGCAGACCCGGTGCTATAGTTGAGCCCACTTCCTTCGCCAGTGCAGCGGTGCTTGTTTGTAACTAGGTCCGGCTCTACATGCAGCGGCTCGATACACCTGATCCGCCTTGTTTTGGCTGTCACCGAATGTGTCCTTGCACTTACTGTCATTCACACTTAAAGAGAGATGAGTGAAGGCAGTGTTTGTGTGTTTACCCTCTCTTCCTCCTCCCTCCTCCTCCTCCCTCCACCTGGCTCTGACACCCGGACCGTGGCTCTGCTTGAAAACAAACTGCGGCGGCGGCTCCGGTTACCGGGGCCCGGTCGATGCGCTGCACGGTGTCGCGTTGCCCGGAGGCTCGAGTATCGATGCACGGCCGATCGCTATCATAATCACACTTCCCCCCTCTTATCGCTTACCTACTGAATAAAACATCTGCCTTCCTGCTCGCTGATCGCCCCCCCGCACCCCTCCACACACACACACCCACACACACACACACACACACACACACACGAAGATACACAAAGGGCTGGAGAGATGGAGTCTTCTTGAATTGTCTTTGGGATGAGTGAAGTAACACGAGAAAAAGTGCACGATGACACCCAACAAATCAGGTCCCCACAGCTGTTTTTATCTCTGGCCATCTCCAAACAGGCCCAGCAGCTTTTTGACAGCGCTTTGTCTCGAGATGCTGCAGCTGCCAGGGGCATTAGTTATATTATCATCATATTTTGAGGTGTGACTGACTCCAAAGTAGCCCACAGCTACTTGACAGCGGTTATATGCGAGAGCTGATAGGAGCGTTGTCACAGGTTGTCTTGATCTTTGTCACAGCAGCAGAGGTGGCTTCATCTCTCCCAAATGCCTGACACATGCGATGAAACACTGTCAGCTCCAATCACAGCAGAGCCAGTGGCGTGGAATGATACTCTACTACTGTACTTCAGTGCAATTTTGAGGTTCCTTTTACTTTACCTGAGTATTTTCATTTGATGCTACTTTGTCCACTACGTTTACTTATCAGATCGCAATTTTTAAAACATGTGATTCAATATTGTACAGTATTATACAGTAGGATGCTGTGTTATAGGTTTAACTACCCATAAGTATACAAAGCATTTAAACTGCAGGACTTTTACTTGTGATTGAGTATTTCTATATGCTATCAGTACTTTTGAAGTAAATGATTGGGATTCTTCTTCCGCCACTGCATAGAGCTTCAGGTACACTCAGGCTGATCTTCCTGGTGGCTGAGTCCTCCTTCCAGCCCAGCAGGCTTCACCTGAGAGCTGTAAATCAGTTGGGCCTCTTTTCCCACACAGATCTACCACAGGTGCTGCCCCTTAGGGTCACCAGCCAGTGCAGTAACGTGTTGTGTAATATAAAGGTATGACATATAATGTAAGACAAGAAATGTAAAGAAGAAACAGAATACTGTGGCAGGAGGGAAGGTTGAGGCATAGTGAACTTGATTGTAAGGGAATAAAAGATGTTATATTCTCATTATGAGACCTATACAGCTAAACCAAAGGGGATTTCAATACTGATTCAGAAATCGATGCCACTCAGCTCTCCAGAAATGGTAAAATACACAGACTATTCTATTTGCTCACAACCAGAATCCCGCACACACTGGACCACTACATTTGAGAGCACCAAAGAGCAGAGGCTGGGTGCCAACTGTTAGAGAGAAGTAAGGCGAGACTAGCTGTTAGGCTATTAAGACAATTAACAAAGTGGTCAGGAGGGGCCGAGCGGCAGAGGGGAACGGCCTGAAATGGAGAGACATGAGGGTGTGAAGTGACAGTCAGCACATCTGGTCTCATCAATAATGCAGTGGCCCTTTAAACGGCAGTTTGTCGCATATTGAGCGCTGCTGACTGAAATCAAGCCCGACACCTAAGATGCTGTCAGGGGAGAGTGAAGGGTGACAGCGGGGAGGAGGAAGAGAGGAGGAAGGCAAGGATACCGAAGAAAAAGTTAAAATTAACTTCTTGCTGTACATGTGATGTAGTGTGCAAAAAAAAAAAAAATCACGCTACTGATATAGCTCCAAAAAACTTAACACAGTAGATTTACCACTATTAATGTTCACGGTTGTGAGTGAGATATCACATAACATTTCATCAATTTAGCCTTGAATATGTTTTCAAAGGGAGAGACTTTGAAGCTCAAAACAAAAAATACCTTCACAACAGTTGAATCTAGATTCATCACTTTTATTATTAAAATGAAAAATACAGAAGACTTTTGTTGACAACACAAAACCAGGTATTTGTGTGCCTGAATGGCTCTGCAAAGAGTACAGACATTATTCTGTCACAATGACTCTTGCCCAATAGTGACTACATTGATCCAATAACAAAATAACACCCAAACAAAGACGTTTCCATTAATAGTATTCCATCGCCACTGCCTTCAAATCATTCAGAATACAGACAAAAAAAAAAAGAAACAGGCTCTGCGACCACTTCAGCTGAGCGCCTATAAAGAGTTCATTTTCCTGTGATCAGAGGATTTCTCAGCACGATGATGACAGAGTCCCCCCTCAAGAACATTTTAGAGATGTAGCGGTCCTTATTCACGGGCTTAGACTTCTTCTTTCCCTTCCCGCTCTTGGGAACTTCTGTCCACATCTCCTTCACATTCTCCAACACCATGTTGCAGTGCCTGAAATGACAGAGAGGACATCGTAAAAACACTGAAACAGGGTATTAACTGATATTGGAAGGAAAGAAAATCCCATAGAAGACAAATTGGCCTCATGCAAAAAAACAACACGCGTACTAACAGATAGGTGGCACAGAGGAGTAATTTAAGGGAAATTGTGGTATTCACCAATTTTCCTTTGGGTATGAACAAAAGCCATGAGTGGTCCAGACCTGCCTTTTTTCCAGGAAAAGCACTTGTTTAAGAATCATAAATGACTCAGAGATTAAATATAGAACTCAGACAAACTTCATGCAAAATCAATATTCTGTTCAGCATATTACTGTCATCAAGGCTTTCGAAATTACATAAAGGTTATTTGTTTTAAATTTTATTTTATTACAACAACGTATACAGTTCAGTAATTGTTTGGACAGTTCTCTCACAGCTTGTCTCAGGGTCTTTCCGCAGGCCTCTCCGTCCAGCATTATGTCCGTAACATTACCTACTGTAGGATATAATAGTATCACATCGCCTTGACCACCTCTCATATTAGTCATGGGCCACTTTCCTTTAGAAAAACATTTATTAGCATCTAATTTCATGTCCCATCATTCCTTCTTTTTGTCTGTCACAGCACAGCGATGCTCTGTATTAATATTTTCTAATAGTTTCATTTTTCATGTTTTTGTCTGCTGATTTCCGACAGCGAAGTTCTTCTTTTGCCTCTTTGGTAACATTTTCGAGAATGAAACTTGCCCACACATGGTAGCGGGACAAGTAGCCGTATATGGCAACATTAGGGGCCTCAATTATGCTAGTGGACAAATCTCAGGCACCCCTCATAAACAAGTGGCATTCACCAGTCTGAAATTAGCTATTTATGACACGTATGTCCAGTTAAGATAGTTTGGTGAATCTGACACTCATACGAGCAAACCTCCCACTAAGAAGTTTAGGATAAGAATACAAAAATATTCTTGCACGAGGCCCAATGAAAATGAAATAAAAGATTGCATCAGTATGCAGCAAATGATTAGAATTATCTTATTTTAAATCAGGCCCAACATCAAATTTAACCTGTGATATTGCACCTTTATTGACATTAGGCTTATTTTTTCTTTACTTCAACCATAGGCTTTTTTCATTGTGACAATAACTATCCAATATTAATTATGCAATTTGATAGGAAACATTTACTATCTAAATGAATGTGCATTTCTAATAGTTCTTGAGATGACTGAAAGCATCCGATTTCCCCCGTTGAGGGAACAGTGAGCCAGGACAGGCGGAAAAAACAAAAGCAGTGTTTTTACACTTCATCCATTGTTACGATCATAGCAGGTAAAGCCCGCCGGTGGAAAGTATTGCAATAACATGGAAACACCATGTTGAAATAAATGTTATAAGAAAAGTGTGAAATATTACAAAACAATTGGATATAATCAGGTGCTCATCCATGTTCTACTCTCAAACCCGCTAAGGAATAAGTCTGAGGTACCTGTCAAAAGCCTTGACTCTTCCGAGCAGCTTCTTGTTGTTGCGACAGTTAATGAGGACCTGGGTGTTGTTCTTGACCGACTGGGTGAGCACAGACAGAGGGCCAGTGTTGAACTCCTCTTCCTCTCTTTTCTGGAGCTCCTCTGGGGTCATCTCCGACTTGGGCTTTGTTAACAGACTCCTGGAAGACGATGCAAAAACAACACCAATTAAAACGTGGACAATAAATAAAGACGTATGATCAGAGTGGCACAAATTGATATTACACCAAATAGGGCTTACATTGTTGTAGTGGTAGGCTGCCTGTATAAAATCTTCTCTGTTATTGGGTTGTATTTATTTCTACTGCAGTGTTTTATTGGGAATAACTACCAATGTTGGTGTTGTTTTTCCCCAGTGTCTAAATGGTTGTGTAACTACTTACAACAAAAGAAAATAAAGTTTAACTTCATATGTCGATAAAAAAAGCTAACAAATGTATAGCCACCCCCCCCACACACACACACACAAAAACAACTTACACATTACAAAAGTAAACTGGTTCACTTTACCTGTAAAACTCAGTAAAATATGCATTTAACCGCAGTGTTTATCGGACAGTCCAGCACCCAAAACTGTATTTATACTGTACCGAAGATCCAACACACACACAGCAGGACAACAGTTCCACCAACACAAAGTTGAATGTGAATTGTTTCACAAGTTATTTTCAGCAGGCGGATGCTGCCGTTTTACTGTAAGGCGTTGATTATTGTGGTCGTTTCTTCTAATACGGGTACGTCTCTATCACGATAAGCAAGAAATCGAATACAAACCGCCCGAATATTTATTCTAAGTTGCAAAAACGTCACTAATCACAAGCAAGAAAACGCACGCTCCAACGCTTGCGCTTGATGTTAGCATTTGGCTACCTCGCGTACATCAACGCTATTGTGTGACTTTAGACTCGTGCCTGTTCCATTTCGCACCAAAGCAGTTGAACATTTATAAATTAGGACTTTTAGTTTTATGTTGTAGCAGTAACGTAGTTGTAACACAGCACGCCGTGACAATATACGGCAGCGAAAATACATACAAAGGGTTTATCACCTCCAGCTAACCGGCCGTGGTTCCTGTCGCAGGCAGTGCGCGCACTAACATGCTAACCAGGTTAGCATGGTAACTGCTCGCTACGGACTGCTGCGATTCGAAGACCGGCGCTCTTGGATCGAAAATGTCGCCTCCCGCTCTCCTACATGCTCAGTGGCCATCATAGATACTTACATGGTCGCTGATTTGTGAAAACGGTTCTCTCGGCTCGTATCCCGCTCGTCTCCACCGGGTGCCTTCGTATCTGCGACGACTGACTGAGCCGGACTCGCGTGGATGGAGCTACTTCCGGGTCAACGAATAGGCGCTTTAAAATATTGTAATAACTACCGGGTTACTACAGGCTCATGAAAATGTGAAATGCATATGAAACAAACATTGTTTCTTTTTTTTTTCTCCGCCGGTTTGTGAGCACATTGTCACATGCGTTTGATGTACAGTTTGTATTTGATCCTGTTGGGCTGGTGGAGAGGACACGAACTGAAGTTGTGTTCTTACTGTACAACTTTGAGGGTGCGAAAGTTAACTTTTTTGAATGTTCCAATCTTGGCAGCCTCGCAAAAGATTAACATTGTTGTTTTTGGCTGGTGAGTGAAGCAAATCTTATCAGCCACTTGCATATTTAACCAGAATTTGGCTGCTGCTAATTTTGTCTCCTGGGTACTTTGATAGAGTGCATGTAGTCTATTTACATGTTATGCTATGTAGGCCGACATCTACACCACAAGAGACGTCCGCTACAATTATTTGACCATTATAATCAAATACTATATATGTAGGAATGAATGTAAAGACCTTGGCAATAAAATAGTACCCTCTGACCGACTACAGCAGTAAAATGCTGATCACATATGCTATCAGTTATAACGAGCCCACCCAGTATTATATAATAATAGCCTATATGATAATATTATAACATTGACTGGGTCCATATTCTGCAGCATTATGTATAGCCTACTTTGACATATAGCCTACTATAAGTAGCATACATTTTTCTGATAATACTTACAGTATGAACTCAGTTTTGAAAGCAGGAATCTTACTAATGGAGTCGTTTTACAATGCATACCGTTTACAGGTACTGCTATTCACTACTTTACATAAAAGCATCTGAACGCCCATTCCATCACTACAGGCTGGTGATAAGAGAACAAAGAGAAACAGAAGAAGTTGATATTCCTCATTTCATTTGATATTGTTATGATGATTATTTTGCTGTTTTAGGATGTGGTATCCATACCTTCTCTACAGTTAACCAGGCCCTGTCTGTTAAACAAATTGTCACAGGAAACGAGATGGCAGAGGAAGCAGCCAAGGTGACACAGCAGAGCCAAACAGATAAGTCTTTGTTTTGCACTTTTAACACAACAAGAAAGAGAGGAAAGTGTGTGTGAGGGAGAGAGATGGGGATGTAGGCTACACTATCTACACAGCAGCAATGAGACATTGACAGATTGGCTTTCTGGCAAGAGACAGACGGACGCCAGTGGGGGGGGTTGGAGTGTACAACCCACCCCCACCTTATTTCAAAGGGTGGCAGGTCTACCTGTGGAAGCCACTTGCTGAGGATAATAGCATCCTGTGTGCTGTTGAGAGAGGCAAGTGTGTGGGATTGATTTCCAGAGCTGCACTATATCTTTATGAAGCGCACCTAGCTCAGCCAAAAGACTTACGTCTTAAACTGTGGATCAGTGGGCCTGTAAAATGAGCTCAGTGTGGCATTAGCCTATGTGATGGGACTGCTGTGATCTGAAAACACCTTTGCAGTTGCCCAATTAACAGAGCAGCGATTAAGCTACAACCATCCAATCAGATGGGCAAGAAGAAAATATTTGTATTACTCTGGAAAAACTTAATAATGTGTAAGATTAAATTTTTAATGCCCTTTATTTACATGATTATGGGCCAAAGCCTTGCTGTCTTTAGGGATCGGGATGCAGAGGGGGACTGAATATTATAATTTAGTTAATACAAAAAGGTGCAAATGGAAACGTGTGATTCTGAAGCTATTACTGATTTTGATGAGTACAGTAAATCAGTACAGAGACAGGACTAATGTCCCCTGCACATGGCGCATAGGAAAAACAACTTTTCTTTTTATTAGGCCTATGTGGACTTTAATTCTTATTGGTTTATTTTTTATAATTAATCTTAAAAAGTAAGAATGAAATAAAATATAAAAATAAACCTCCTAGCTCTCCTAAACCTTTTACATTCCCTTCCTTTCATGAAAAATAAAAAATACACAACTCTCCCCCTTTTGTGACTCCCTCTTCTACCACTTAAAATGTTTGTACAGTTCCTTAAATATTTTAACCATAAGCTGTTTCACTTTATATTGATTTTGCTGGCAAAATGTCACCAGAAACCACGTTGAGAAAACCACATTATTATTCCAATGTTACTTCACTTCCAGATATCAACACCAAACTGTCCCAGTGCAGCTGTCTGTGGACGTTGAAGTAAAATCAGGGCTGATTTACAGCTCTGTGGTTATTAGTAGAGCTGTCAAAGGAAGGTGGTTATTTATTTCACTAGCAGCAAACTAACAGTATCTCCTTACTCCTGCCTCAGGGTATAAAACTCTACTTTGCACCATGAACCTGTTGATTCACAGCTCTGTCCCCCTGCTCTCTATGCTGCCATCACACTTACTCATGCCAGTAATGAAAATATTATCTTCATATCTATCTAGACCGTGAGTTTGCCAACAGTGAAGTTACCTGATCCAGCCCAGTCTGCTTTAACCACAGGCGACTGTGAATGTGACTGGGCTTGGGAAGGTGACAGACTGGGGTCTTTTGGTATAAAGAACCTTTTGTCTAACAGGAGGCAGCCGCCCAGAAAGCTGCTCTAATCTCTATCCTCCTTGTGCATCTATTTTTTTAAAAAATGAATTTATATCTCTGGGGGAGCGACAGGGAGAGGTGAGGGAAAGTTTAACAGGCAGTGATGTCAGTGTCGGGTGAAACACAAGACAGATCAATAAGATCAGACTGGAAATGTCATGTCTACTTGTTGAAATTACATCATGGTGCTGTTTCAACTTGAAGTCTGAAGAAAGCTGCATGTGTGAACTGTTGATCTTAATTGGGAAAAAGTAGAAGCATGTCTTTAAAAAGGCCCCTTCATGATTTCTCAAGTTTGACTTAATTAAATCAGTTTGGGATCATTGGTGTGTTGGCTCAGAGTTAAACATGTAATAAGCCAAATAACAATAAACAACAGAAGGTTATAATGAGGCGAAAAGAAAACGCAATTTAAAAAGCAATATTTGTCGTTTAATTACATGTAAGCTAATTGAAATAGCAATGCAATGTTTTGTTGCAACATCAACAAAATCGAAGACAATAAATGCAGCAGACAGCAGAATGGCTGTCATTCAACTTCGTATTTTTTTTTTTTACTTACACTGTAAACTTCTACATTTTAAACCAAGTTCACCTTGGACTAAACATCTTTTCATTACATTTAAAAAAATGTAATTATCTATAAGTCTTTCATGCCTATAGAGCTAATCCCCAACTTCAACAGCTCTAAAACGTCTTGGTCAACATGCCGGCAAACGAATTACTCCAGAGAGAGAGTGCTATTTTCGTTTGTATTTTATTTCATTTTTAAAATGACCCCCCCCCCAGTAGGGTAATTTCAGATGATGGCATTAGGCCTAAAACAGTGACATGCGCGCAAAAATCCCTTCAATTTCTATACTGACAAGTGCATACACGTGTGGACAATAATTCACGAGAGACGTTAACTAAGTGAACCGTGTTTCTGAAACAGGAATATTCAGGTAACAGATGCAGACCAAGTGGTCATTGATTACAATTTAAAAAAAAAGATCATTTGACCCTGTCTCTGGTTAGATTCATGTGTTGTAAAATAACTAATGTGCAAATACATATATTTGCACATTTTTGGAAATGACGTGCATAAGAAGAAGCCTTTGCTTACGTTGCGATGCGAGACCCTGCGTGTTGTTTTGTGTGTCACCTAATTTTTAATTACACACAAGGTGCACAACACGCGCTCTGATGAATAATGCAAGTCTAGTGCAAAACATTTCCCCATTTCAATTTAGATATTTGTAACACGAAGAAATTAAGGAAATCTTGCGGGATAATTTTCCCAGGCTTTTCCTAAACTCAAGAAATTCCAGTTTGCAGGTTTCTCTTTTACGCTCTGGCCTTTTCGTTTGCAAACTTTGTTCATCTAAGTTCTACAGCGGTATTTTAAATCTTATTAGAGACCGTGCGTGTTGCTCTTATTTTTCTATATTCCAAGACGAAGGAGAGCTTGAACTGCCTTGAGGGCAGTAATTTGGAAAGTCGTTACAGCATGCCCCGAGGTCCGAGTGGCCGCTCTTGGATAAGTACTGTCCCGGAGACGTTTTGGACGCAGCGCAGTCCTCTTGGCACGGACTAAACGCTGCGGCGCACGGTATTTGGTGAGAGTAAAAGTAGCTGGCCTGTCCGGAGATCATGTTAAACGCGCACGGATCCGACAGCGGCAGGCTGCACGCTGGGATGGCTGCGGAGAAGGCGGCGCAGGCGGCGCCAATCTGGTGGCGACGGGACGGCGCGCAGCTGACGCCAATGTAGGACTGGTGCGTCTGCACGAAGCGCTCGGCCTCTGCCGGACTTGCTGCGCTCAGCCGGGACCGCTGTGACACGAGCGCCGCGGCGTGGCTGGAGAAGCGGGGGCGCGCGCTCAGGTAGGTCCCCGCCGCGAGGTGGCTGCGCGCGGGCGCCTGCAGAGGCAGGAACGGCGGCACCGGCCAGTAGAACGGACCCGCCGCGGCCAAGGTCACGCTGGTCGCAGTGCTGGAGGACACCAGGCGGCCGCCGCCCCGTTTCAGCGCCAGCTTGGTCCTGGAGCCAGCGGCGGCCCTGCGCCGGAGTTTCCCCGACGCGCCGCCTATGAAGACGTCCTCGCTGCACGGGTCCAGCATCCAGTAGTTGCCTTTACCCGGGTCATCGTAGTGGCGCGGCACTTTAACGAAACACTTGTTCAGACTCAGGTTGTGCCTGATGGAGTTCTGCCACCCTTGCCTGTTCTGTCGGTAGTACGGAAAGTTGTCCATGATGAACTCGTAGATGCCGTTGAGTGTGAGCCGTCGTTCCGGACTCTGGCGGATCGCCATCATGATGAGCGCGTTGTAACTGAAAGGAGGTTTGTCGGGCTTCACGCCTTCTTCTGCTCCCCCGCTTTTCTTCGACTCTCCCTTAGGTCCTTCTCGCCTTCCATTTGCGGCCGCCGGCTTGGCTTCTGCTTTAACGCGCTGTTTGGGCTTCTCGCAGTCCTCGTCCCCCGCACAGCCCCCCTCCGGGCCGGGCTCCTCTGGCGCGCCGGGGCGCAGCTTCTGCGCCGGGGAAGGAGCCTCCTGGTCCCCCGTCGCCTCCTCTCGCCTCCACAACAGGCTGCTGATGCTGAACGGCGACTTGTGGAGAAATCGGTCCGAGCTTTTCAAATCCGCCATGTTTCGAGGTTAAAGATGATTTCACGCCTGAGAAACGTGCGGCGATCGGGGCCAAGAAGCGCGTGACTGACGCCGCGCAGCAAAGATGCGCCTGATGCCAAAGTGCTGCGGAGCCACAAGACTCGGTGGCCACGCAGCGTGACAGCACACGCGCATGACCACGGCGGCTCGGGACTACCTACAAAAAAAAAAAAAAAAAAAAGAACAGTAGTGCAGAACTTGGATCTAGATGTGAAACGGAGTGTTTGAGCACGTTGAGCGGGCTGGAGCCTCGCAGAATAACTAATGTGCCCTAATGAAGCTGTGAAATCACGCTTTCATTCATTAATATGTTTTAATTGGCACCGACACTTGTGGGCCATTGTTTTACAAATCCAAAGTGAGCTCGGTGATAACTCGGAGTAACGGAATGACTCGTTGGACACTAAACAGTGCCACGGGACGCCTGGAGCCGGGACGGACTGACAGACTGACAGCGCTGATGAAAGTCAACCCTCTCTGTCGCCGCACTTCTCTCTGCGCACCTTTGCTCAGGACGTGGTTTTTGGCAAAACGCCGATCAAAGGAAAGGAAGTGTCAAAGGTGAAACAAACACCTGGACACGTGCTGTGGAACATTTTTAGCAAATTGGAAGAGATGGCTCCACTTACTTATAAACCCGGTGCACAAAAGTGTGAGTTTTGCACCCAGCGGCGGATCTTACTTACTGAAATGAAAACGCATTACTGACCAGACAGAAGTCGTCCCCTCATACTGCATATTGGCCTAAAGGTGTGTGAAAATATCATCATCTAATATGCTGATATCATGCTCACATTCACATTTGAGCTTAATCACAAGTGATAAAAACAAAACAAAACAAAACAAAAAAAAAGGTTAACCAGCTTCTTTCTCCTGCTAAGGTTGTAAAGTTGCTGACGTGGTAAAACAGCCTTTCCTGACTCTGAATATGTGACTTCAAATACAATCCATTCACCGCGTTTATAGGGCTCTTCCATGCCATACAGGCATGTGGGAAAAGTGGATTGATAATTAAAGGGAGTGTGTGGCAGAGGCACGTTTTGTCTTCACTTAAGAAGACAGTGGTTTATTCTATATTACAAGCAATATTACAACAAACATGTACCTACAGGCTGACACATACCTTCACGACTATCAAGCCAATAACTAGTTAAAGACTATTCTTAGGACAATGGATGATTTAAATCAGAAACAAGTGAAAATGTACGTGTGCACACTTTGATTTGATACTGGTGTATGTTCTGCAGGCCTGTTACCAGCTGCAGTTACTTTACCAGCTGTAACAACGTCAGTCATTGTCATCAGTCAAATCAACTGTTACGCTGGGTGTTCACATGCCAGACATCAGCCATGACGTCCAGAACTACACGTATAATCTGTTACCATTATACTTTTTCTTAGTCTATTTGATAGGGGCCTCCCTCCATAATCCCTGCCTGCACAAGTGAGCACTTGTTGGGAATGTGGATTTCATGTCTTGTGTTGTTTTGGATTTTTGCAGTGGCACCCTGAACACGTTTGCATAGGAACACGGCTCTTGCTAACACAATTTATAGGCCTAAATCTACTATAGCTGAACATTATTTGGCTTAATTCAGTTTGGAGGGGGCTGACACTGTCCTCTGTGAGAGAGGGCAAGTAAGAAGAGAATTCCTCACATAAATAAAATAGTCATAATATTGCTGATAACGGGTATTTATTATTAGAACAGGTTAAATTCAAGTGAATGTTTATCTTACACCACGGCCCGCTAATAATCTCAATCAAAGTATTCATTGGTAAAATATATTTCCAATCATATTCATATTGCACACAATTAACTAAAAGCATAACAAATCTAAAGAATGTAATGAAATTAAAAAGTAAGAGCTACCTGAACATACAAATTAAAGTGCATTGACTTTCAGTTTTTAAACTAGGCATTTTGGCTTCAGGACACCTACAGAGCCTGTTGGTCTCATCCCATCATGTGATGTCTCCCTCTGCTGTTAGACAAACATCCGACAGGTGGCGAAACCTGCGGGACCTGTTACAACAGTAAGGGAAGGTTTCCCTTAGTCTGCAGTGATCCTTATGTGGTACCCCTCAGTTGTGGCAGTGCAGCATAAAGTTTTCCTCCTGGACATTCTGTGCTACCCAGATCTCTGTGCCCAAACAGGACAAACTCTGGCGCTAAAAAGCCCTGAGAAACTCCAGACTGCAGCAGCTGTCTGACGGAGGATATTGCCTCTGTGCTTGGCGTGTCAACTGAAATCAAAGGAAGTAGCATTATCATTATAAGTAATAAGCACATTAAGCACTGAAAACTTTATCTAGACTTGATACAATGATCCTGAAGGCTTATGCAAAATCCTTTCTGGAGTCCTCTTATTGTTGTCACAATGCAAAAAGTAAATAAGTGAACTTACTGTTGAAATTGCCCATGAAGGCAATCCCCACTGAGTCATGATTGTTGCCTTTGGCATGTGCTCCTACCACACCCCAGCCACGGCCCTCACACACTGTACCGTCTCCTCCGACGAGAAAACTGAAACACAGGAATACTGGAAGCATGGTGATCTTATAGCATTGAAAACTAGCAGAAACTCATTAGGAATACAAAATTAATTTACTCAAATATGTCCATGTTATACACTGATCAGCCATAACATGATGACAGCATGGGCACTCTGACCGATCTGCAGCCCCATTTGCAACAAACTGCGATGCTCTTGTGTGTTCCGACACCTTTCTATCGGAACCAGCGTTCACTTTTTCAGCAGTTTTGAGCTACAGAAGCTCTTCTGCTAGATCGGACCACACGGGCCTGGCCAGCCTTCGCTCCCATGACCCTGTTGCCGGTTCACCGACAGGTGCCATGGTAACCAGATGTTCAATGTTCTTCACCCGTCAGTGGTCATAAGATTATGGCTCTTCGGTGTATAAAGATCACATTTGTCTGTGGACTGCGGTGAAGGCAACAGAGCTACTCACTTATATCCAATGTCATCGAAGCGTTTTTCTTCCATATGCATCCTCTGAATGCTGACCAGGTGGTCTGAACACTCTTTCAGGCCTTTGCAGCTTGGGAGGGCAGTGTGGTGTATGACGACTCTCTGGCCAGAGCCTTTCAGAGCCTCCTTTTGTCGAGGGGCAGCTGCTCCCCATTGCGACCTGGAAAAAATGTTCACTGAAAAGCAGTTTGCTGACCATCAACAGCACATTCAAAACAACAACAGTCGGCTTAAGTCATAATTGTAAAAAACAGTAACTGCAACAAGATTTCCATGTGTAACATGCAAGGCTATTTGTCAGCATACCGTTGTGGTCCATACCTCCGTACAGATAGATGCCTTTGGTTTTGATGACTGACCAGCAGCAGACTGTGCGGCTGCATTATCAATGAGACTGTTTCAGGAGGCGTGGTTCACGGGAAGTACACATTCCGTGTTCTTCATTGTTCCATATTGATACATGTCTTTTTAATGACTGAAGTTATTTTCCCCACTGGTCATGCTGGCTGAGTAATACAATAGTCTGCAGTTGCCCAACAGGTTCTTTGGAATATACGTGTTTCATAAAGAAGGAAGTTGAATCAATACCGACGATACCACAGTGACAGATGTCACCGTTTCTCCCCACAGATGGCTTGACTGCTTCAAAATGATGCCAAGGATCATGGGAACATTAAGAGGAAATCAGTAGTAACAGTTTTGCAATATCAAGTAGCGAATTATTTGACCTTATAAGGAAACAAGTGGTATAACTCTGATGTGAATAACCGCATGGTCTGAAAACTGAAGAGGCCAGTTAAGTGTCGATGCTGCCAAAAGCACGGCTGTGCCTGATAACGTGAATAATTACAGCATTTGTTACACGTCGACTTGTTTCATTAAAAACTCAGGACATTTGAAACAACTGATTCTTTTAATCTAACAAAACACATTTGAAAATGACAACTGTTAAAAAAAGCTATTAATACATTATATTCACAAGATGGTGTATAACACACTGCAGGTCATCATACAAAGGTCAACAAACATCAGTAGTGCTGCTGTTTGTCAACAAACTGCACAGGATTAAAAAACTAACTAACTCAAACTGTATTTGAGCTGCAGCTAGGAATATTCTTTTGTGAACAGCAATACTGTAGATGCAAGTGTTAGACCTCTTCATTATCGCCACGTTGTCACTCTGTCCATCTGTGTCCACAGTGAGGGGCCGTGCAGACGTAGTACAGTCTCATAGCATCCTGTCAGGGGAAACACAACATATGCTTAAAGTAGTAGACCTCCAGGTTCATTAATGGGTGAAACATGGCATGCTGCAGACCACAAAAAGCTAGTAAACATAGGCAAACAATATAAAGACTGAAGGTCATGCATATGTGTTTCCTTAACAAAGATCATTACCTCAGCCTTCATACTGTGAGACTGGAAGAACACTGCCTCCTTGTGACCACATCTGAGAAGAGACATAGCACATTGATAGATATTACTATTACAAACACAGCTGATCAAAGTCACATGGTCTCGTTTCACAAATCAGATGAAGTCCATGGCGGAGTGCTCCAAAGCTACATATGCTGGTGCTCCCTCACCCCCCCTCAAACGGTTTATATCTTAAAAAGTACACAAAAATAAATGAATGAGCCAACAATTAGCAATAAATAAGAAATTAATACCCCCGTGGAACATTTGTGGTGGCAACAAATTGACCCAATCATTTTGAGATGAATCCCTCTTTGTAATGTGAAGCGGTTGTTGTTAAATTGTTGATCCCACTGAGATTTGACACTTGGTCTGTAGCTCTATGCGGCTTTAACCCATATGTGGTTTGCATGCTTTTATAGTTAGTCACTTTGGGACCATAAGGACCATATAAGACTTTGTACAGTAGAAACTAGTTGTTCCCAGTTTAAGATGGCAAAGTAAATGTGTGGTTGGTGAAAAGAGTCAATCATCCAGCAAAGGAAAGATACAGTACTAGTTGCAGAATGTGGCAGGTTAAAAAAAGGCTAAATTCACACTAAATATTCTGCGTATATTTGTCAGGCTGTGAGAATGAGGACTCCAATGAGATTTGCTCTGTTTCTGGTATGAGCGTAACTTTAGGCGACTGTTTGTTAATACATCAGACATGATGGAGTACATAAAGGCTTGTTGCTGTGAATTAGGAATTCAGGAGTCAACTTTCTGCCCTCTTGTGGGCAAAATTCTGATGCTGTTTTTGTGTGCTGAATGGCCAAAAATTCAACTATATTGAATGTTGCACCAAACAAACAACACAAGAATTATTACCCATAAAAAAACAAAACAGATGAACAACTCGGTTCTCCAAGTGAGCTTGACTTATTATGGTAAAACTTACTTGGGACAGGGGTGGTCCTCCGTCCTTGGAAGTGTTGGATCCTGTGATACATCAGCGATGATTTGTGTCAACTCACTGGAGAAAAACAGGGTCAAGATACTGGATGACTTACCAATCACTGCATACATAAAATGTGCAATGTAATGTTTTAGTGGTGTGGGTATTACAAACCGTGCCCTATTACAAATGTTTAGCTGTAGTAACTCAATATGTGTAGTAAGTAATTCCTGCAGTCTGAAATGTTCCCAACTAAAATAAAGGGATTATCTTTTCACATTAAATGTCAGAACTGCTGTACTCGAGCTAATCAATGCGCGTCTGAAAGTGTCTGGTTAATACATCAGGCTTGATTTGTCAGTGACCACTTTTTGGCTATTAAAAGTGTTGAGGTGGTAGCACAACAAGAAGGACACAACTTAAAGAGCAACTTAACACCAGAATGAAACGTGTCATGCCTGTTTCTCAGAAACAGACAGAAATGTGCATTGTTGCACCTGCAACCACACCCAACAGTGATGTCACAGGGTCCTGTGTACACTTGTACATCACAACAGCAAGGTGAGAAGCGGGTGAATACAAGAGACTGACATATCATAAAACGTTCAAGCAAATCAAGATCTTTCTTTTACTTACTCAACCTCGTGGGTGATCTTGTTGACATAGATGCAGCTGTTGTCTGCTTCCTGTTGGTAGTCACAGTTCCTGCACTGTACACAGGCATTCAATGGACATTCAAGCACACTGCCTTCCCTCTACACTTTAAGTTTCTTTTTTTTACATCTGTAAGAGTTAACAACAACATATACTGTGCATGTGTATATTGGTATATGATATATCAATAACCATCAGCATGTTTGGAGTGATCCCTGTTTTGCCATCACTTAGACTTATTGCACTACATTTCTCATTTTGATTCGACTCCAGTTGATGCACGGGCCACATTTTTTAACTGTTGTTCGCACTGTGATGGTGTTAGAATCTCACTTCATGCTCTCATCCTCCCCAGATAAACTAAACTCGAGTGACTGCTGGTCAAACATCGACCACTAAGTCCCGACAGTCCCACACATGGGTGACGTGTGTGCTTTATTGTAAGTATTTTAAAACAGAATTTTTCAGTTGTATAAGAGAAAAGACAAGGACGAAGATTAACTGCTTGGCTTGGTAAGTGTTCGCCTGGTTAACCACCCCCCTCCGTTAAAGAGCAGCTTGCTGCATCTGTTCCCTGAGCTTTTCTATCGGGAGTCACTGTGACAAAAACAGACTGATTGGGGACATTAGAAAACCACGGCAATAGTCTATGCGAGGCTCATAACTTCATTACACTTTATTACAGCCGTTACGCGTCATCTCAGGTGGCACGATTACACTACCAGCAAGTTTCACTTACCGCATAAAGTAGGATCCGGTTCTCCTTGTCTTCTTTGGGGTATAACATGTTGTTACTGGAAGACAAAGTCAGCGTGTTTAGCCGCCTCCGGAGGTTCTCAATTACTGAGTAAAATAAGACTTACGACGTATTTATTAAGACAATGTTAAGCTAACATGCTTGTAACGTCAGTTAACATTAGCTAGCTAGCTAGTTTCACTTATCTAACCACTATTTGGCCACAAACCCACCATTCTTGGCAAAACCGTATCCCAACAAATCCTGGTTCGTATGATCCAGTGTCTAAATCCATTGGGGGGGAAACTGTTGGTTGAAGCTAAATCTGACAAATTCTAAATTTGACGCTCCAGCACGTCTTCTACCGCCGATCTCGCTTCTACTCGTTTGAAAAACAGACCTTTTCCCTCTTCCTCTCCTTCCCCGAATTTACCGGCACAGGCGCATACCGCCACCTACTGTACCGGAGTGCGCTGATAAATACGCGATGATTTCTGAGACAGCGCCTCCAGGTGTGGGAAGACACGAAACACTTTGAGGCATAATCAGTTCTATTAGGATTGAAGCCAAAGCAGTAATGACAGTCAAAGACGGTGTCATTATCTTCACTTGCAAAGATCTGTGGCTACTGGAAGACGAGAGCTCATCCTTTTTAGACAGTTTGATCGCACTGCTGATGCTGACCACATGGCTGCAGTGGTGTGATGCAGAGAAGCCAAAAGCCATCCACGAAACTTGGCAACGCACTCCAATATCTCAAAGTAATATAACAAATTGATCAGTACATTGACTTTTAAAAAAAACAAAAAAACTAATAGTGCCAAAATGATTTAAGATGATGTAATCCAATTTAACATTTGTATTGAATAGGTGGTTACAGTTGTGTTTAAAATGTATCGCACTCTGTTGTGTAATGTCGCCTCCTAAGCATCAAAGCACCCAGCAGGGGGTTGGTTGGCCTGCCTTTCTAGGGACCCGTTGACTAGTTTCACAATAGAAAGTTTGACTGAGTCTCTCCCATTTAAAAAGGGGGTCTATGAAATGTTGGCTGAGATTATGGAGGGACATAATGTTTAAAATGCAGTATGTTTTTTACCTGATGGAGAAATGCTGTCTCCACAGTCTGGGGAATTATCCATGACTGAAACGTCTGATTATGTCATGGTGTGCGTTTAAAAACAACGATTAAATAACTGCAATAACATAATTTCCGTTATTTTAACTGTCTCAAAGCCACTATTTTGTACACTTTTGTATACTAAAAGTGAATGGTATTTATATACAACATTACATGATGACATGTGACAGATGCAGTTTATCACATACTGTAAATCACTGAGCAGTAAAAAACAGTTTAAAATTTTCCTCTCTCCATCTGAATTTCACTGCATTTCTGTAATCAATGCAAAATGAGTGCATGCTAACATTCTAAGCCAAACTCTACGAGATTTATTTGCAAGTCCTTTCATGTATATAATGTTCTTTTTTTTATGGAATGATAGGAGTGCCACAATAAAGAATAAATATGTAAATAAAAGAATAAAAGAATATCACAATAAATGTGGAAATATAAAGAGAAATAAATAAAAGAATAAAATAATACGACA
>JAVQJF010068816.1:0-19171 GCA_036023855.1 Gadopsis marmoratus
GTGCTTTACAACAAAGATATTAAATGCACCAAGTGCTTTACAGAAGAGAATGCCATAAAACAGAAGTGCAGTTAAGAAAAATAAAACTTGAACAGATAATAATATTTAAAAGCAAATAAAAAGCAAATTTCAGATTTGTAACCACATGCAATGCCTTTTGTGACAGCAGGGTATACCTGATAATACCTCATTGGCTAATGAACTGTATTATGATTCCATTCTGTTTAAGTCACGGATATGACATTACATACCTGACTGCATAAATCATGTGGCACAGGACTTTTTTCAACCAGGCAACAAACATTTTTTGTGTGCCATTGTGGGCAGACATACATCACATAATGTCTGGCTATTTAATAGTCTTGGGTGTAAGTTACAATGTGATTACAGGCCCATAATGCTTGTAAATACTGTGTGTGTGTGTGTGTGTGTGTGTGTGTGTGTGTGTGTGTGTGTGTGCATGTGTGCTGATTAAAATGACTGTGTGAGCTGCTTGTCTGGCAGCTTGTTGAGGTCATTAATTGGAGCGGGCCTGGATCGAGCAGTGTCAGACAGAACTTCAAATATAGACGCGTCGCACATCAGCACCTCGACCCAAACACACATACGGCAGACTGCCACATATATCATTTATATAGATGTAAGCGTGAATACACTAAGAAAACAAACACATTTTATCTGGCTACATCTGCCCATCTGAATAGCAGGGCATTTTTAAATCTTCCTGGTGATTACAAGAGGTTATATTAATGCGGGTCACACAGTGTAGGCACTTTGATCAACTCACCACCCATGAGACATAACACAATGAGCGTATGAACACTTTACACATTTAAAACCCACTGTACACTACCTACCCAGCACCAAATGAAAGCCAGACAGACAAGGTTAGCAGCTAGCTGGTGAGCACAGTGCAGCATCTAGCAGCTAAAATATTCTTCCCACGGGAGTTGGTAGAAACCAGACCAGAGCAAAAAAGACGTTGAATATTATACTTGTGTTTCTGGCCACCTGATAAACATAAGTCCAAATGAATCCTAATGTTGCTCTGTGTCTCTTGGGTGTTTAAACAGCCAATGGTTTCCTAACACGGTTGCAATAACAACTTTATAAGATACTAAAGCATGCCAATGTTTTCAGGTTGTTCTGCTGCCCCCAAGTGGACAAAACCAAACCTACCTATCTTTAATGAAGGGGGCATGATTTTCAGCTTCTAAGACAATGTAATTATTTATATCTTTAAGTGTAATTTGTCCATGCATGATGACATATTTCTGCTATCCTCACCCCCCCAGATCTCAGGCGCATCGGTCGAAGAGACTCTGACGGGAGAGGTGATCCTGTCCGTTCTTAAAGTCACGGTGAACAAGCCGGCTTTGTACACATGTCTGGCCTCCAACAGACATAGTGCTGGAGCAAACACAGTCAAAGCAACAGCTAAAGTCACTGTCGCAGGTAGTTTCCATTTCCATTCGTCACTAAGGTATCACACATTGCAAAATCACTGACTCGAAAATCTGTGGAATAACAAATAGATCCTTGAAGCTCTTACACCTGTGTGTGTTAGGGGGTTGTTAAAGCTTTGTCTTGAGTTATGTTAGCTGCCAGTTATATTACTTGTGTTTTGTGTGGCTTCAGCTGTTTGTTGGTACCTCAACCAAATGGTGGTGGGGGGTGGGGGGGTGAACACAGTCACCTAAAAACACATGCAGAGACACACAACACACACACACACATGCCTTCACTGACCACACACACTGTCCTCCCACCTGGTTGTCCCTCAGTCTAATCACAGCTAGTTATGAGGTAGTGAGAGAAGCACCATGGTTGGTTTTCTTTTCCTACTAAGACTGATTGCTGTCTTTTTCTCTCCTCTCATCTGTCTGCCTCCTCTCTTCTCCCCTTTCCTCCTACTTGTGTTTCTTCAACCGACATCTTCTGGATATTGTCACTTCCCCGTAGAGTGGAGGTAAGAGAAATGGCTCTGTGCTTTATTCCTATATGCTATGTTTCATGATCTTGTAAAAAAAGGTGTTTCCAGCCAAATTGAGCCACCTTGAATCATAAAAATAAGCACTTAAGTTTGTACTGGCCGCATAACCATCTGTGTTTGCCCTGTGTTTGAAGAGACTAAGTGATGTTGCTTCCTTTGGGTCTGCTGAAGACAATATGCATTTCAGCTCTGTCAATAAATGCCAAGAGGGATCCTTTCGGTGATTCAGTCACCCATATGGTGTGAGTTGAACCACAGCACAACCCCAGTTGCCACATCTGGACTATGTAACTGCTAAGAGAGAGAGCGAAGGGGAGAAAGTGAGACATGTGGAAAGAGAAAGAAAGGTAGGCGAAAGAGAGAATGTTGGCCTTGGAATGCCTGAAAAATGAAGAGAGAGACTGTGGATTGAAGGTCACAGACAGACAGAAGGATCAGGCTTAATGGTTAGCCATCTGCCAACTCATGACAACATCTGGGCCACATATTTATAGGATGTAGAAGCAGGGAGAGTCAAAGTGAGAAAGTAAACAGAAGGAGGACATGGTGGGATGAAAGGGTTGATCGATTTACAGGTCAACTTTAAGTTTTTATGGTTTGACTTGAACCTCCCCGAGAGGCGACATCTGGAGTTTGTAAGCGCTTGCGGTATACAGACAGACAGTGGAGTGAAGGCTGTCAGACAGACAGACAGACAGAGATGCAGAAAGACCATAGATGTGAGGCAGACATGAACAATCCACATTTCTTCATGTGTCCATGCTGAAAGGTGAACGGACATGAGCGCATGCAGACAGGGTCCAGGTACACAGACAGGCAGGTTTATGGATGTATCAGTATGCATGACTGATCTGTTCAATCTAGAGGCAGGAAGACAGACAGGATGTAATTTCACATGAACCTTCCACTACCTTCTTCATGATCGACATCTGGATGATGTTAAAGAAGATGCATTTTCACCTTTTTTTAATATTTTTTTTGTAGTGCACACATTTCCACACAAATTCACTGACTGTCAGCCAAAGCAGTAAATGACAGATGCAGACTGTGGGTCCCCAGAGGAATCAGTGTCTCACTATTTTCCTTTCTTTTCTGTAAAATGCACACCCACAGAAGATACACATGTAGACCATAAAAACAACAGAAACACAAAAAAATAAAATGAGTATGAACCAGCACACGTGAGAAAATTGTAATTAAATAGAATTTAAGCTATAACAATATAAACAAATGAAGTAGGAAAATAAAGTTAAATAAAAACTAGACTAAAAACCATATAAAATAGATATAAAGGACACAAATAAAATAATAAGATATAAAAAAATAAAAAAATAAAAAAATAATTAATACATTAATAATAAAAGAGAAAATAAAATGGAATAAGAATTAATAATACAAATACATTAAAGTGGTAATGTCTATAAAACATTCTTAAACAAAAGCCAGGCTGAAGAGGGAGGTTCAAAGTTTAGCTTTACAAATGTCCACACTTCCAGCTGCCCTGAGTTCCTCCGGCAGACCGTTCCAGCGGCTCGGAGCATAAAAGCTAAAAGCTGCCTCACCAAAGGTTTCAGTCCTGCACTTTGGAACAACTAGCAGACCTATAGGTCCTTAAAGTTGTGTGTGTGTGTGTTTGTGTGCATTTGTGTGTCTTCTTCCCACAGACTCTACAAGGGCATCGCAGGTTACTGCAGTGCGTACCGTGGAGATGTGTGCCGCACCATTCTGCGGGACGATTTGCTGGTTTTCTTTAACTCCTCCCTCTCGGACCCCGAGGACACGCAGGAGTACGTGGTTCAGAGCTGGTGGGCGGAGCTGGGAGGCCTCAGTGTGCTGTGTAGCCCTGCAGTGCGCTCACTGCTCTGCCACGCCTCCTTCCCTGACTGCAACCCATCAGGGTCAGGACCGGCACCTAAACCTGTCTGCAGGTAGCATTATGTGTCCCCTTGTTTCACTTTGTTACTAACGTATACCAATGAATGAATGAAAGAAGACACACGAAGAAGCGATGGCTTGGATTCTACTACAAAGTAAATTAACAAAATAATGAATCACTGAAAGGATGATGTGTGTTGTTCCTTTGCGAAACAGAGAGCACTGCCTGGCAGTGAAGGAGCTGTACTGCCATAAGGAGTGGTTGGTACTAGAGGGTGGCGGTTCATTCCAGCCTGGCCTCCTCGGCTCTTCCTCTGGGTCCCACACTCCCAGCTCACTGCTGCCCAACTGTCAGGCCTTACCGAGTCTTCACACAGACCCTGATGCTTGTACACATGTCCCCTTTGTAGGTAAGACTCAGGCCATTTTCAGTGGCAAACAACCAATGACGCAAGCCTATAATCCAAAAAGTAAAGAGTTCCTTTTCGTGCTTTTCTTGCCTGAAAATGTCTTGGGCTTTTCTAAGGAGTTAGTTGGCAAATGGTTCATTTACATGTCTTTGTATACAGCGTGCATCTTGTTTCTCACTGTGAAATATGTTAATTAGCACACTGAATGTATCATCAAATGGACTTTGTGCTTCACCTTCACCACAGTTTTATAATTTGAATTGCTTTGCTAGAATCTGCTGAATCTAACTGCGCTGCAGAGACAGTTTCTTTGAGCACTCGCGTTGTTATGTAAAAGAAAAGCAGGAGTTGGCTGGGTGCAGTTACTGATGTTGCTGATGGCCAAATAAAGCCTGGCCTGCTAGACTGCAGGTCCCGGAAACTGATGAGGTCATTAAGAGGGTCTGACTAGCTGAGCCAAAATATACAGCTGCAGGTGTGTGTGTGGGACTTGAGTGTGTGCTCTATGGTTTACAGTCTGTCAGCATAGTAGTGTGTGTGTGTGTATTGAAGTGACCTTCAGTGCATTGTTTTCCCCATGATCCATCTTTCTTCCAGATTGCTTAATAGCTGTGCTTCCTCTTTATATTTAAGTTTTTAATCTGTCACTTTCTACATTTCAGACATCAAGACAAATCAAATAACAAGTAAGTGTATTTGTATGCAGTCATCAGAACTAATCTTACACAGAAATGAATTAATCATTTATTAGTAATTAAATTTGAGTGAAAAATAACATACTAATCCTATATCCATTCTGTTTGGTATCAACAGCAATGTGTTACGATGGCAGGGGCCGTTTCTACCAAGGCAGTGTGAATGTGACGAGGTCTGGGATACCGTGTCAGTCATGGAACCAACAGGTATTGTGGTTTGTGTGTACGTGCGTGTATATGTTTCTAAAGCCACAATGTCTCACACAATGTGTAGAAAACATAAACTTAAATTCAATTAAAATATGCGGCGCAACCACACGTAAATGGAGGGTGGGGTCCAAAAGGAAATGTAACATTATTTGTGTTAATAATTGCAGTTTCAGCTAATAGGAATATCCTCATGGAATAAAATATTCATTTTGGCGCATGCATAAAACTATGGCTTCATATTGGCTTCTTAATGGCCTGTCAATCACAATCACCACACAATAAAGATGGAAAGGGTTCAAAGAATGGGAGGGAATTGTTGGGAACAGTGTTGATAGCATTTCTAGGTGTTGACAGCACGGCCGCCGGCACAGCTAATGTTTCCTTCAAGATATAAGCCAGTAAATGATTAAAATGTTACTGATATGTTGCGTGTGGATGTTCAGTTTTATATCAAATATTCCTGTCGTCTAACCAGAAACAGAAAAACACACAAAAGTGCTTACAAGTGCAAACACAAGCACACGCACTGTGGCCCAAAAGCCTCTTTATATTTTTATGGTTTTGTTCAGTGAGAGGGTATGTTGGAGTGAACTGTTACTACTCTCCTGCGTGTGTGTGTGTGTGTGTGTGTGTGTGTGTGTGTGTGTGTGTGTGTGTGTGTGTGTGCGCGCAAGATCAGCATAGAGGGAGGGGCTCATCATGTCACATCCTGCCTCTGGAAGCAATTAGCTTTCACACGCATATGCTGCACAGACTCCCATCACTTACACTCACACGCACTCAAACATGTCATACATACATACAGGCGTATATGTAAAACTGAGATAACATTTGCGCTCTGATGCAATTTACAAATATTTGGGCATTCTCTCTATTTTTCACTGTTTCTTTCCACCCAGTGTTGGCTAACACTTTCAGTTCACAAATAAAACCAATTCAAATCCAATTAAATTCAAGAAAAGCAGAACAAGAAACTCAACAAATCTTACTCAAGAATAATGTAATAGGGTGCTGGTGGTTCCTAGAAAATACATCTGAAGTTTCTATATTATCTCAGGCTCCCAACATCTAAAACTTTGCAGGGCAGGCCTGTCAAGCTTTGAATTTGTCTGCATGTCGAAGCAATGTGCACAGACCTGCAGTCAGAGACATAATTGGTACATAAAGAATTTGGATGGTGATTTTTTACCCTCTCCAAAACCAAAAACAGTGTAAGGAATGGATAGTCGAACAGTGTGTTTGTCTGTTCTGATGAAGCTACAGATTTTACCGTGCCTGGCTAACTGGCTTACTATGTAATCTAGCAGCATTTCATTCTACATAATTCTTCATTCACGGCCAGCAAATCCACTGTGTTGGAGCTGGTCCTGGTCCAGGATGCTGTAGCAGAGTGCAAGGCTCTTTTAGCACAGTGTCATGCATGTGGCCATGAAGAGAGTATTTAATATTCGCGATTTAAAACGAGTCAACTTGAAGCACTCAAAATCGTCAGCCAAAGACGATTTTCAAACAATTCGTGAAGCTAACATTAGCTCAATTTGCTAGCTACCTACAGCTGACAAAATCTGCATGCGACAAAATGTATAGTCATGGGATGAAAAAGAGCAGCCTGCTTTCGTCTGCCACTGTATGAAATTAAGGACTCTTTGTTGCAAAAATTACTACAAATGAGTGGTAAAGAGAAAAAAGTTCATCTGTAAATCATACAAGGGTCATACGAGGTCGGAAATCAGACCTGCGGGCTGTTCTCTCGTGTCCCATTAAAATGTTTTTATGCTGTTTTTTGTGTCCTTGTACACCTTAAATATAAGCTAATTGTATTTTTGAAGAAAATATATTTAAATTAGTTGCGTATATAATTGTTTTCATTATTTATTTAAACTCAAATAAATGTATCTGTAAATCTGCAGAACCTGTTGGCTTTTATTCTGAGTGATTGAGAATGAGTCCATATTATTTAACATATAATTTAATGACATAATATAAATATATAATATGATATAATAATATTTTTCAAAACTGTTAAAACCAATAAGCGTCTGTGTACATAATGTACATGCATGCTATAATGGCGTTGGGTGGCTCGGGGTGCCATGGCTAAAAATCTGCATTGAAGGGGTGTGTTGCTTCCAGGAAGAGTCTGGAATCTTGTGATATGATGTGCTGGCCAAACACAAACACAAGAGATAGCCTGTTAAACAGGATGGGATCATTTTGATGATTATGCTTGAGTTCCCGGCCAGCATCTAAGCCTTCATTTCCTTTTGTTAGTATAATACTAGCATGGTTGGGATAATGTCTGCAGGAGTAGTTCTCCCAGAGGGAAATGATTCTACTGATTGCGGTTACACACTATAAGGCTCCTTTGATATATTACACTAATTCCAAAATATCCAATTCTCTATATGTTCTTGTTACATCTTCATTTATTTAAAAAGGGCTTGGAGATGAAATTAACATCCACTAATCTGTGACTGTGCATGCTTTGAGTGGGTTGTACTTTGAGCGTCTACTTCTGAAAATTTGAGTCATAATCTATGTGTGCAAAACATAAGCAAAGTGTAGATGTGATGTGTGAGATATATGACTTTGTGAATGCATTTCCCTGTGTTTGGAGGTGTACAAAGAAGCAACTTTGAGATGAATTCCTGATTCCACCGATGGTGGATTTACAGTCCATGTCGTTCAGCAATGGCTCGGACCAAAGTCATCATTTACCTTTATCGCATCACAGAGCAGATGTTTTAAAGAAAGTGTTTTTTATAGTGGATATAAAATATTCTGCACATACGAGTCCTGTAGGAAATCAACCCAAAACTCTAATGTTCCACAAGACGTATGTGACCCTCCGTAGTAAAATCCCATTTATGCACACGCTCAACACACTTGTATGCAGTAAACCTACATGTGCATGTGAATACTGTGAGTAGTGTCCTATTTTGTGCTGAGTCATAGAGGAATCCGGCTGCCAAACTCTGGTTCAGTCTTTTTGCACAGAAACGCTACTAATGAATTAACACACTGTCATTCTGATGATGTGTCATCTGATGAAGTACATAAAATTTGATGAAATTAAGTGATAATCATTACTCAAAAGAGGGTGTGAAAATTTAACATAGGCGGTTCTTATTGACGTAATACGTGCTGAATAATATACGGAGGTAATGTTTGTAAAGCAGACTATTTTCAATCATTTACAGGTACATTTATTTAGTCTGTCATTTTGTTTTTCTTTTTGGCAATTTCTGTTGATATTATGGGATGACTGCAGCTCTTTTATGGTTAAGAAAAAGTTCTATGAGCCTTTTGGTGTTTGTAATGACACCGATCTCACCAGGCAAACATAATTTCATTTAAACACCTATAACAACCTTTGTTTTTCCCGTCATGTGACCTCTTGCGGTCATTAGAATAATGACAGCTTGCCCTCATAAGCAAATGCTCAAGTAGCGGGACATTGTTATAGTGCCCCAAAATAGCAGAAGGAGGTTGGCGGACTCTGTAAGCATCCCATCTCCTACAAACAGTTAATGTTGGTTCCTTTTAACCATGACCACAGTCTTTTCTTAACTTAAATCAAATGGGGGTGTTTGGATTGTGGGCGACAACACAGACAAATGACGTCATCCTGCCAGCAGGTGTGCCGGATCAGGAAATGCTCATAGGCTTATTTCAGAAGGCAATGACAAATGACCGAACTTGTCTTTTAGGTATGAGGACTTGTTGTTTTTAATGTACCTGGAACCAGTGGGAATCAGCCCTGTGAGCAGTTTGCTTGACACATTCAGCTACAGCGGCACATGTGTTGAACTGCAGCTCATAACTTCACATCTTGGGATAGGCTGGTCCATTGCTCTTTTGATGTCTAAAGCTCATGATACACGAAGACTCCAGATGTTCGGTGTCTGAGTTGGCACTCTAGATTAAAGAAACTACCCTGCAACCCCTAATGTCCCTCACTATACTACACTTTACATCCTCTGCATTTGTTCAACTGTAACCTTATCATAGACCCTTAAACGGGTCCTTGAAAAAATTATTAAATCATTTCAAAGGCTTTCTTAGTTTCATTTTTGGTGAAGAGTCGCACTTTTCCTGGAAAAGAAAATACTCCATCCAAATCTTCCTGCAACAGCTCTTGAACATTCCAGGAAAAGACACAGCAAGACATTCATTAATCAGACTTTACTTAGCTCTCAAGACAATTCTGTTTCCTCTTTACCACTCTCAGAAGAATTCATCTTTTACTCAAGAACACCTCTCGATGCACAGGACGTCAGATGTACTCACCACTTTAGGGAGTAGAAAGAAGAAACAGCCGACTTCTGACAGGACATGCTACGATTGTTTAGAGCACTCAACCTCCCCCTGGTTCCCTTGTAGCTGGATCTGTACTGCTTATTACGTTTTGATAATATTTTGCTGAGAAAAGGTCAGCAAAAACTCTTTTCTTTGTTGATTTCCCTGTCCTGTAGGTTCCCCACCAGCACCGCCTGTCTGTGGATGTGATTCCAGAGTTGAAAAAGTCGGATAACAACTGCAGGAACCCGGGAGGAATCAGTGACAAGCCCTGGTGTTTCACCTCAAATCCCAACATACGCTGGGAGTACTGCGATGTGCTGCAGTGTGTGGAGACGAGCAGGGCATCAGGTGCTGCCTTCTGCTGTTTCCTGCCCCTTTTACACCTGTTGCCAGTTCCTGTCTCTCTCAACAGAAAGCCCATTCCTCAAAGAGAATGTATAGGATGCAGTTTGCAGCTAACGCTACGCATGACTGCAGATTAGCCCAAAAGCCATTTACTGTGGAAACCATCTCCGTATTATTTATTTAGGCCTAAACAATTGTGACGCTATATTGGAAATTGTTCCAGCAATACCACTTGCTGGGCTCAATAACAAATAATTAAATGCTTGGCTCTAGTGAGACTTTCCACTTTCTGATAAAATAATTGACCCTTTTTTCATTTAAAATTAAGAGAGTACGGTTTATAGTAGCACATTAACAGCATGGCACCTTGATTTTAACTGTCTCTTTGTCTGTCAGAGGTGAAGCCAGAGTCACCAGGCCCTCGAGAGACATCTCATCTTCTTCCCACAGGATCGTCTCCAGCATACTCCATGTCCGTCATCGTCATCATCCTGATTGCACTTTCAGCTGCGGCCTTCCTCACCATCACCATCCTCGCCTGCCGCAGACGGAGGAAGCAGTGGAGAAACCGGAAGAGGTGAGATAACAGATAAAGGTGCACAGTTCTTCATGTATCTGTCTGTCCACTTTTCGGATCTTCACCCCCCACCCCCTCTTGTTCCACAGGGCGATGGAGACCCCGATGATGAGCGCTCTTCCATCGGAGCTCCTGCTGGATCGACTCCACCCCAACCCCATGTACCAGCGGGTGCCCCTGCTGCTAAATTCGAAGCTCCTGGCACTAGAGTATCCCCGAAATAATATCCAATATGTTAGAGATATTGGAGAGGGAGCCTTTGGACGGGTTTTCCAAGCCAGGTGAGAGGAGGCGATAAAGCAAAGGAAAAGGGGAGGACTAACTCTATATACGTATATATACATATCCAACTGGGCAATAAAAATGATAAGGAGTGAAGGAGCTAGAAGGTGAGATTGAGGATCCTTCCACCTCAAACAGGAGAGAGACCAGTACAAAGTGGTATATCTTCTTGCAATATTACATTACTCACATTAATATTTAATATTGTCATGTCAGGATGGTAATCACTGCCAGGGGCTAACATCATGATGAGGTTATTTCTCAGGCAGAGGAAGAGAAAGGCAGGCAGGATTCAAAAAGAGAGAGGTGGAGGGGGGGTGCACAGAGAACCTAAACTAGGCAACTGGTCATTCTGAGAACTGCTGCGTCATTCACAAAGTCACAAGGAGGGCTGCTACAGGTGTCACTTTCACTCCACACTGACCCTGTTTACAGCAAGACACGAATGTCTCAAACTAATCCCAATGATAAGACAAAATACCAGACATGGGTCATAGAGTAGTTGCATTTCTTAAATGTCCTAAATCTATTAAAAATCTGAACACTTATTTAAAAAACACTGTCAACAACAATTTTGTCAACAGCCAAATCTAAATTTTAGGCACAAAAGGTGGCTGTTTGTAGTTTTCATAGGAGAAAAATAAAACATCATAACTGACTCTCAAACCACAGTATTGACTAAACACTTCTTCAGTATTGATTTCCCAAATCTAACTGTTGGTGGGGCCATAACATACCTGTCACAGGATGTCACTGAAAGCCAATACATCCAGGACCATGACCAGGTGAGACTCCTACTCAAGTCCCACGGCTCCCGCACCCGTGTGGTTTCCCTGACCTAAACACAGCCTGTCGGGCCAGTCACAAGCCTTTATGTAATATGGCGCCGGTTTTGACGGCACAGAGAAGTCCTGTTGAGGCATTAAACAACCAAGATGGCTGCCGCTGATGTGAAACGTTCTGAATCGGCTATCGTGTCAGTATTAGACAAACTGACCGGTATATTTTCACTAAAAGAAGAACAAAGCTTTTGTTGATAAGAAAGATGCGTTTGCCGTACTTTTTTACATGTTCCATACACGTTTTGTTCCTCTGATTGGTTGGAGGTCTATCCAATTGCCAGAGGCATTTTGGTCTGCGTTTGTTCATAATGCCCCTTGGGAACTGAAAATGAATGAGAGGTTCCAGACTAACTCACATTTGCGGAATGGTTTGGCTAGTACTATAGCCGTAAAATTACAGATGCATGTCCATCATGCTGTAGACCGTTGAGCTGAGATTTCTGATCTTCTGTCCATGGCGTTGCACAGACCCCACATAGAGCTTAAATGCCACTACGTGGAGCATAAAAGATAAATGGGGTACAGAACAAGTAATAGACAGTCAGCAGAGCATATTAGTAACTGATGGCATTTTCACAGTAGCACCTGCATGTAGCCATGCAGATCTGGGAGACGTCCTTCAGGCTAGGTGGTAATCCCTTATTGAAAACTGGAATGGCGCAGTATATGGACACCGCTGAGAACATAACACACACACAACCTTATCTATTACAACTAGATACCCAACCTCAACTTAATCACCTGATTTAACCTTAACCCTAGAACTAGGTCTTCGCCCTGTAACGCCACCTGTAGGAAGTGAGGATGGACTCACTTTTTACCCACGTCCTGACACAACACAAGCAGGGACCTAAATAGACCCGCAGAGTAGATATCTTCTTCCCTGACAGCTTCAATCTGTTTCCCAATGTGTGCGTGAGTGAGTGTGTGTGTTTTTGACTGAGTGAGTGTTCCCATGTGTGTGTGTGTGCGTGCGTGTGCAAGCTATATATAAATCTACACTGAGAAACAACATGGTGAGTTTGGTTTGCCCCTCCATCGAGCCAACGCAGGAAATGTGACGTATATGTGTGTTGATTGCATGCTTCAGCCAAGTGACTGACATTTACAGCGCACTGCACTAACACAGTTGCGCTGTTATGTTAGGCTGCTTGTTAGTAGATTCAAAAGACACATTCAAAACACATGGTTTCAGAAACCTGGTAAATACATTACGCAGAAAAACACTAAAAGCTGTAATATTGTGCAATAAATTATTTTGGAATGTTTTCATGCACATGCAGGTGGCTATTAAACAAGCAGTCTCTGGACAGTTACATTGCATAAATCATATCTACCTCAGGAGGACTAACTTAGTTGCCTGCGTGCATCGTCTGCTTGAATATTTGTGTGCATGTCTGTCTCTTGCAGAGCACCAGGCCTGCTGCCGATGGAGTCTTTCACAATGGTGGCTGTGAAGATGCTGAAGGAGGAAGCCTCCCCTGACATGCAGAATGACTTCCAGAGGGAGGCAGCACTCATGGCTCAATTTGACCATCCAAACATCGTACGACTCCTAGGTTAGTGTGTTCGTATGATTTTGTGCGTGTTTGTGTGTGTGTGTGAGTGAGAAGGCCGAAACCGGAGTTCCAAAGCACTCACAGCTGTGTCTCCAGCTGTGTGAAGCCTGACAAACTGCCGCATGTGATGTCATTTGAGTCCGTCTCAGTTGGAGCAGAAGACTACAAGTTTGAAAATGAAAGAAGAGCGCTTACCAGACCTCTGTAACCCGCTCCTCACCTCTGCTTGAGGCGTGTGACTCGAGGCAGCATTAGCTGAAGCATAACACACCTGAGTCTCAACATTGGTGGTCGAGTTGCATTGTGGGTAAAGTAGGTGCCAGGTTTTGACAGGGAAGAAGAATGCATGGAATAAAAATGCCAATACTGGTTCTGGTGTATCAGTTCTGATAACTCTTTGCAACATTTCCACAGTGGCATTTTTATTTGGTTTCCCTAAAATATTCAGTCTACAGCATGATCAAGGTTTTTATGGTAGCCTATTGGTGAAAGTTAGGCAACTAAAACACACTGGTTTTGAAGGATGAGGATGTTCAAGGATTCCTATTGGATAATTGCATCATTCAATAATTAAGCCAGTGTTTTGTTCTCCAGAACACTACTTCAAAATAAGATGATCAAAGTCAAACAATCTTGTCTCATGTGGAAGCTCCTAAAATCTATCTCCTCGTTAAGTCCATACGGTGATATTGTGTTTAATTTACTTATCTGAAAGCAATGAATCCAGATTGCTATGCTTGTGGCAGCTCTTTTTCTCAGTGCCTTAAAAGCAAATCTGTGTTTCCGATGTTTTGCTATAGGGGAAGTTCTTGTCGCTTAGCAACAGTTTTGTGTTCTTCGCTTTGGTCTTTATGTTAAGCCACAGGGCATTAGAGCATGTAAAACACCGTAGAAGCGACAAAGGTTTGACCTGAATGAAGAGAAAAGATTAAAACATTCCTGTTCTTTGATAGTTGCGGTTGGTTGATTATCTCAGTTAGATGAGTATCTCAGATGTTTGGCAGAAAGTAAGAAACTAATCATGTGAAAATAAAGAGGAATTGCACTCAATAGCCCTCTTAGTTAATTTCTTATGTGTTTCGTTTTTGTAAATTCAGGCCCTAGTTTCCATTCACATGCTGTATTTCTCCTGAATGAAGTCATTTTCCTAAGATCTTTCTCATTGTAATACTATAAAATGCCTGGAGATATACCGTAGATAGGACTGTTTGCCAGTAAAAAAAAGTGCTGCTTGACAACTAATGTGCCTTTGTTGGCCTGAGTAAAACAAATGTCCTCTATTAAAGTTTATCTACTCTAATACGGCCTATCTAATCTAATACAAACAGCCTGCATCCACATATACTTCCAGGAAGACATTTAGAGATACAACACACTATGTGGCACTGTCAGTGAGTAAACAGGGTCATTGGTCATTGGCTGTGCTGGACGTTTGCTTACTTTGGTTCAATTTACGGCTCCAGTGGTTGTGAAATATTTTAATATCAACACTCGCCACCACAGGGAAAGAACATAAAGGAGATTTTTCAGACGTGTATCCAACTGCAGCTGTGTTCTATTCAGTTTTGACTGACATTCATTTTGGGTGACTCATCTGGAGAGCCACCCAAAGTCTAAAGCTCCACACGAAACCCGAGTTGATTGAATTATTTAGTTAACCTCTCGTGTGTAAAAATACATGCATCAGCCATAACATGAATGTGTCAAAATTAGAGTTGCCAAATGTCTGCATGTCAACGAGTTGTGCGTGTGCAGGACGAGGCCGCTGTTTTCTGTATATTTAGTGATGGAGCGTAACATTTTGATCCAGCTACTGTTGAACTACACTCCTGTACACACACAGGGAACAGTAATCAGAGCTTGTCCTCTGGAGCTGTCCCACTCTGTGACCCACTGGACATGAACTAACTGAGTGTGACCTCCAAGCCTCCTCTTCTCACCCACAGTTCCATGTTGTTGTTGCAATTCGTGTGCTGACTTGGACATCATAGTTAGATGGCAAAACCTCACAGTCCCCAAGGTTGTGGATGTGCATCTTCATGTTTGTTTGACTTCTACAGTACTACAATATGACACCCGGAGTTTTCCTTAACCCTGTAAGTAGATTTAAAGTTCCACAATGTCTGACTGTATCGTGTGTTCTGTGTCAGCTTGTGAATGCCAGGTTACATGAATGGCATATCTACAACTTCTGCAGGGCTGTTGGAGTTCTGCACAGTCTTAACAGTGTGTGCTCTAACTCCTCTAAGCAGTGCCCATTGCAAAAAGCATTTATAGGAATGCATAGATAAACAAGCAGACAGCAGACTCTTTTATAGAGGTAAAGTAAATAACTAGTAAATAAAGCTGAAAAAAGTTGGTGAGTGCAAACCTCTGCCCATGCTAGAATATCACACCCACAGGCTTCACTTCTGTCCCTGACAGTTTAAGGTAAATTGACTTCTGGACCATGCCAACATCCCTTTAGGATTTGTCTGTTCAAGTTGTTGTGTAGTGAGTCTCGTAGTTATGGCTAAGAAAGGCTGTATGTCCACCATATTTGATGGAAATTCATCTGTTCATTCATTCAGGAATTAGTTAATAGACACCATTTTCTAAATAACCAGTCAAAGCACTTTCTTTCCACATCAAGGGTGAAAACAAGCTGAGTTGTGGAAGCCCCTCGCTGCCAATTACACGCAAACATTTTGTTTCTCCAGAAAGCTAAATTAAGTTACTTTATTCGCATCTTGGGATTGACAAGAAGTGCAGCCACAATCATACCACTCCCGGTTTTAGAAATTCTCTCTAATCGCCTGAACTTCTCCACAGCACACACGGGCTCAGAAGGATTCAAAGTTAATTAAAAAATATACTGTGTTTACGTTACAGGGCTGCTAATGTCAGACTGTGCACCCACTATGCGTGAGAGTTTATTTGTGAGCGTGTACACATCACAGATGGTTTCATCTGTGTTTACGTCTAGGCTGAATATTTGTTTACCTTATACAGTGAATGAACTCATTGTTGGATACTGTAGAAGAAAGAATCCACTTGATTCAGCGTGGGTTAATGACGTCACCAATGTGTGTACGTGGGTTGCGTATTTGTGTTTGTTCTCGCCAACCTCTGTGGTGGGTAAATGCACAACTCACAAGCCTACATTTATGTCCTGTAGGTCATGGGTGATGAAATAAAATAAATACTTCCTTCCCCAGGTGTGTGCGCAGTGGGTAAACCCATGTGTCTGATGTTCGAGTACATGGCCCACGGTGACCTCAACGAGTTCCTGCGTCGCCGATCTCCAACCCAGTCAGTGCGCACCCTCAGCCGTGGGAGCCTGTCGGGTCGCAGTTTTTCCTCTGAGCTGGAGGCGGGGCTTCTCTCCTGTGCCGAGCAGTTGTCCATTTCCAAGCAGATCGCTGCAGGAATGGCCTACCTGTCAGAGCGCAAGTTCGTCCATCGTGACCTTGCAACCCGGAACTGCTTGGTTGGGGAGGAAATGGTAGTGAAGATCGCAGACTTCGGCCTCTCCAGAAACATCTACTCAGCTGATTACTACAAAGCCAATGAGAATGATGCCATCCCCATTCGCTGGATGCCCCCAGAGTCTATTTTCTATAACCGCTACACCACTGAATCGGACGTGTGGGCCTATGGCGTGGTGTTATGGGAGATTTTCTCCAATGGGATGCAGCCTTACTACGGTATGGGTCATGAGGAGGTTATTTACTATGTGAGGGACGGTCACATCCTCTCCAGTCCTGAGAACTGTCCTCTGGAGCTGTATAATCTGATGAGGCTCTGCTGGAGCGCACACCCATCAGATAGGCCCAGTTTCAGTAGTATACATCGGATTCTGGAGCGCATGCATCAAAACACACTGAGCATGAATGCCGACATCGAGGCTGACTGCTAACCTGGGAACCTTTCACGAAAACTGTTTGTCCCTGTGCAAAAAAAAAACAACAAGCCCACTGACTTCTGTAGTGATTTGGTGCCTGAGAACACACTTTAAATGAACCATGACACTGAGCTCAAGCACACATAGAATACCAAAAAGTAACTTTTCTGGAATCCAAACCCTTACCAAACTCTAGACTCTAACTCATTTACCAGGACATATCCACCAGAGCAGGTCTGCTTTATTTACGAAAGATGTTAAATGCATGAACAGACGCTAACCCCCTGACCCCAGAGCCTTTACCTTTGAAGACTTGAAGCCAATAACCATGCAGATATACCCTCAGACATTTTAGATCGAAACGCACTCAAACATTATCCTTCCTCCATTGCATGTGGAATTATTGGATTTCATTTTTTTCTTCATTTTCAGCTGTCAAGCTGTTGCAAACTACTAAAACATTTTAAATGGATAATGGGGGCATGACAGTCTTTATAGTAGCTACATTTAAAAAGCCTTTCTTGTTATTGTCACCTCTAACAAATTCCACAGCGGCACACAATCACTTTAAACCATTGCTGTTGATTGTTTTTATAGACAAGTTGCTATTCCATCTTTTTGGGCATTCTCGTTTGACTTCTTTGTTTCTTTTTCATCATGTTGAGATTTTATTTTATGTTCATTATACTTTGTGTACTTTTGAGGTTTGTTTGACACGTGGAATTTGACGCAATGACTAAATTACAGCAGGATTGGTGTAATTTCTTTTAAGATTATTAATGAATTCTTCCAACTTGCGTCATCATCCTCTCTCACTCTGACACGCACATTTGCATAAATATAATCTTGCAGAAGACTCATTAACTAAATTCATTCTCGTGCCTTAAAATAGGCTCTTTAGTGAGTGAGCAATGGCCTAAATGTTTTTCGTCTTTCTTTGTTCAAAAAGACTTTAACTGGTTCTCACAAAGATAGAAACTCCTCTCATCAAACTTTGCTCTGTGTTCAGTTGAATCAGGGTTATATTATTACCCACTTTCAGTACCAACATTGCTTGTGTCATCAATCTTTTTTCTGTCATGTAGATTACTCATGGGACTTTTTGTTCTCTTTAGCTTGTTTTGTAAATGCATTTAACTAAGAGATTAATATCGAACGAGAGAAAATGTTTATCAACTGGAAACGACTTTCAGATGAACGACGTGTTTTATTTCTTTTTAAACGTGGTGTGATGTTACGCTGTCATTATCGTTAAATAGCAAATTATGATGGAGATTTTGCCTCACTTACTACTTCCCTGTAAGTAGGATGTCTCTTTGTATTGCTTGCCAATAAACGCAATAATCAAACATGTTTGTATTTGAGATCTGGACAGGGAATGCTCATACAATACCCATACCCAATTTTACATAAATCATGTCAGATATCTTAATTTCTCTGGAGGAAAGTGTTGGAAAAGATGGACGGGCAGACTGACCAGAAACCTCAGGCTCAACATAAGGCCTGTCATGCTCAGCGCAAGTGATTTGCTGCACCTCATAGAAAATAAATGAGAGGCAGCGGCCGCACGTAGGCTGCCGTGTCCAGTGTGGCTTTGTGGGACTGAGGCATGAACAGAGACAGACAAAGATTTGATTTCAGTGTGGGAAATGCTGGTTAGCACATCTAGAAAGATACAGAGGGCAAGAAGACTTAAACTGCCCTATGCTTTAAATTTAAACTTTTTCTCTGTTTGTTTAATCATGACCCCAAAACCCCCAGTAGATGCTCCCTAACAGCCCCCCCCACCACACCCACAGAAAAAAAAAGTGCACCAATGACTTTCCCATGCACATGCTGCAGTGTTATTTCTCGCCACAAGAGGGATCAGAGGAGTGAGTTGAAGCAGGAAGACAGGTTTGCAGCACAGATAAGTCTGTCAATTTTTACAGTGAATTTCTGTGTGCATTGCTGAGAACGTCGCTTCTGTGATTCGCCATTGCACATGTTCCACATGTTCCACTTACTTGTGTGGGTTTGCATAAGTTTGTCTGCGTTTGCTTCCCAGTGTGTTTATGTGAGCTTTATGGAGGGAGTCTACTTCTGTGTGTGTGTGTGTGTGTGTGTGTGTGTGTGTGTGTGTGTGTGTGTGTGTGTGTGTGTGTGTGTGTGTGTGTGTGTGTGTGTGTGTGTGTGTGTGTGTGTGTGTGTGTGTGTGT
>JAVQJF010068825.1:0-36532 GCA_036023855.1 Gadopsis marmoratus
CGCGCGAGGGCGGAGTTACAGATGAAAGTACAGAAACACATGACAACAGAGTTATTGTGGTCTTTAAACACCGCGGGCAGCCATGCAGCTGGAGCCAAAGCAGCGCATATAGTACATAACACAAAACACACAGATGTTCCCAATGATACGCAACATTATTGCTTAAATTACTTAAACTTAATCGACTCTCAGAATAGTGTGCTTATTGTTATTGGAAACATCGTATTAACATGAAGGTAAAACATAATTTCAAAATGAAAAAGCTGGATCAAAGGACGCCTTCACTTCCTTAGTAACGAAAAGCAGTTTGCTGCTGTACGTTATGGTTGTCGGATGTAACCTATATTGTTTAACTGCAGCTAAGGACAAATATTGTCTGTGCTATGCGCAAACATGTAATGAACGAATGACAAAACTGCACGCGTGAGCTCACGTTTCTGTTCTCCTAAAAACGCTGTAAATTCCATTAACGTAACTCACGCAATGGTGGCGACGCTGGTGTGAGCTGCGTCCCGTCCTCCTCTGGCTGCAGCTTTTTTAAAATTATTATTATTATTATTATTAACGAAAGGACGGTATGCAAACATGCAAAGCCGAAACACACGCAACACATTCAGCTCACACAACATCAATGACGCGAATATCCTCCGGCTCTCACACAGCACGTGGGCCCCTCGCGCTGCTGATGAACTGTCAGAACACGGCGCATGCGCATTGCGATGATGGGAATTTCCAACAGCTGAGGAGGCGTAGCTAGCCACGGCTAGCACTTGTTAAAGGTAAGACGTGGGGGGGTTATTTTCGGTTGGAAAACGGCGTGAGCGATGTTAGCGGGAGCGGAATCAGATTTGGCTGTACACGAGTCGTGCCACAATGCTGAGATAATTGACTCCAAAATCGCCAAAGATGTCTTATCTGGCGATGCACCGCCCTGCTAGCTAAAGCAATTGTTAGCTGGCCAGCTGCGCCGAAATGGGCGTTCACTGCTTAGCTTAGACCCAGTAGGGGGGCCCGTGCCAGGGACAGCATCTGGATCTGTCGCGTTTGAGATTCATGAAGAGTGAATGTGCAAGCTGTCCTCAGGGCGTCTGTCTTTCCAACAACGTTGCCCCGTGGCATGTCGATTCTGTTGTAGCAGATGCGCAATAGTAATGCATGGTGGTGGTGTTAGCTAAGGCATGCTGCTTACTAGCTCGCTAAACGGATGCTCGCAAAGGTTGACGTGGTGGGTCGCTGGAATAGCCGGTCAGGTTGCCTGCGGACGGAGAACAGGAACCTTCATCCGCTGCCGTTCAAGCCTCCGTAGCACCTTGGGTTCACACGCATCCGTATGCGGTGTTGCGTTGTTAATATTAGCCACCTAAAGCTAAGTGCGGGCTACCATGTTTGACACGCATGTAGTGGCGATAGCTCACAAATTCAGTGGCGCAAATCGGAGCGCAAAACGACAGGAATACGTCTGTGGTCAATGTCCCGACCCTGGTTATGTACACTTTGATTCTCATAGTCCTGTTCTTGGTTGCACACGTTATGGTAATCTATCAGTCCAACATATTAACGTTAGCACACATACGATAACATACAATAGCCCAAACAATGCACCCTCACATCATCCCACTCAGCACAGACACTGTTTCTCAAAATAGTGATGCCTATAAACCTTCTCTCTTATCTGACCCAATAGATTTAAAATAAAAAATGCTCTTAATGATTATCATTACAATTGCATTAACATTTGAACTTAATATCGACTAAGTAGGTTAACGTGGCCTCTCTTTGTTTGTGTGTGTCCGAATAAGAGACTTCCATTTTTTATAAAGCTCTCGTGTGTCATTACAGCTTGGAAACGTCTCAGAAGAATCCCACGATCATGAATGCGTCTTCGCGGTGAGTGACCTTGAACTCTGCACATGCTGAAACCAAGGAATGGCCATAGAGGGCTACAACTCTGCATTAACAGAGCGCGGAGACATGCTCGACATAGGTTTGTTTGTCTGGAAACAAGTCGGGCTTTGAGCCAATACCAGAGATGCCCGTAAGAATGCGTCCCTACAGCCTGCAGCCAAGCGACGCCAACTGAACGCACCAGACAACTACATCTCTTGTTTGAAGGATGTGCTGCTGATTGGACGCAAAGTCTCATTCCTCTTCCACCTCTCCAAAACGTAATTAACGTTGAGTGTGTGCCAGCATGTACAGTGAATTATGGTGATCAAAAATGATGCTTGAATGTGGCATCCTGGTGCAGAACATGCTAAAAGCGGTGAGGCGTAAGTTTAAAGCATAGCAGCTGACTGATAGTCTGCTGTCAATAATGGATGCCAAGTTAAAAGAGGACCTGTTTCGGAGGTATGTGACGGCACTGGAGAGGCGTCTGGAGGAGGAATACGCATGGATTGGAACTGCACCAGAGGGGGACAGAGGGAGACACAAGGACAGCGAGGCCCTACTCTCAACAGCCACAGCTCTGCTAGGGGCCTACCAGCCAGATCCGGGTCAACGTTTCCGGATGGTGCATTTCTATGAAGTGGTGGAGAATTCTCTCCGCTGCCAGAGAGGGGTCAACATCAAGAGCCTGGAGAGAGCCTTCCACACGTTGGAAACCATGTGCACCAACCTCTTGCTCTTCCCCTGGAAGAAGGAGTTCAGATGCATAAAGGTGAGTTTAGTTTATTCTTAGGATTATCATGTTGTTCTTACTTAAAGCTGTGTTTAAAGCTGACATAAACCAAATATTTAGTTATAAAAATGTTGTTCATCACAGTTCATCAGCTTCCAATATTGCTTTCCCCATGAGATTGTCCACTTCCCAATCAAAATTACCCAACATTAGCAACTGACTCATTAACATAACATATACATCCCACAATGTAGTTAGCATAAGTGCTCCTTTATAATTCTATTTACCTTCTAATCATAGCACCATATAGTGCATCTGTAATGTTACGTAAACACAGTGGCAAAACAAACCTTTAAAATCTCATAGCAGGAATAGCATGTGAGGTCAGCCTTTAGGGCTTTTTAAAACTTTTAGCTTTATCATTTCAAGCTGTTTTAATTGACTTAACACTAATGCTGGTTGACCCATTTCACTTCTAGACCTTCACTGGCCCATATGTGTACCATCTGCAGTCGGCCATTTCTGATGCTGAACTCCGATCTCTAATGCGCACCATCGGCTACGCCTGTGACCATGATTCGCAGTTCCATTTGCAGGAGCACCCAGGAGGCACAAATCATCTCCGCCAGTTGGCATTTGAGCTCTTCCTGGCCCAGGCAGAGTGTCGTCTTCTGGGAGAGGTAGTGGCTCTGGCCCGTGGTTCAGCCTCAGAGCTGGAGGCCCTGGAGCTCCGCAGAGGTTGCAGAGATGATGCAGCTGGCTGTGCTGAAGCGCTCCGCAGACGAGACAGCCTTGGGGCAGATATGGCTCGGCTGTCTGTGCGGCCGTTGGATATTGAGAGGCCTCATGCCCACCACCTGAGGCGAGGTAGCCGACCGTCTAAGTCTGTGGATGTTACAGATGGGGCTGGTCACTGGCACACGGCAGTGAGCAAGCCTGTCTTGAAGGCCTCATTGAGTCTGAGGAAGGAGCCTCTGTTTGTGGATGCAGAGGAGGATATGAAGGATGAGATCATCAGGCCCAGCACCTCAGCATCTCTCTTCTCTGTGGCAGCTCCACCTTCCTATAGCCCGGTTGCGGATTTCTTCCCCATTCAGTCACCTCCCCTGGCGGATGCTTACACATCCTACCACCTGTCCTCTTTGGATGAGATTGACTTATACACAGAGAGGGGTGTTGCTGGGACGGGAGGAAGGCTGACCCCCTCTCGACCTGCATCCAGAGAGCCTCGGGAGGCAAGGGACGGGTGGCTGCTCAAAGGTCATGGTGGTGTGAAGTGTCAGGGTTGTGGGCTTGGCTGCTCCACTATGGCCTCCTGCCAGAGGTGTGACATGATACTCTGTTCTGCCTGTCATGATGTGGACCCCTCCCCTTGCTGTGGCCTCCAGGACTACCACCCCAAATCCCCACGACCCCTCGATGGATACATTCCCGTCAAGGAAAAGCTCTCTGTCTACTCTAATACTCACTCCCACCCCCATCTCCATCCACACCCCCTCACGCTGACCCACTCACACTCTCACCCCCACCCTCACCCCCAGATGGTGGAGAAGCCCCTTATGTCCACTAAGCTGTTTCCAAGCAAGTCTGTTGCCTTGACAACGCCAAAGGGAGGCAGCAGTGAGCGAATAAGCTTGGTGGGATCGCGATGTGGGTTTTGCAACAAGCCAGGTGCATCACACACCTGTGTGAACTGCTCTAAGGTGTCATGTGACTCGTGCATGGGCTTGTATGCAAAGGATATCTGCACACGAAAGAATCCCCAGCACAGCTTTGTGCCCAACCATCAGCTCAACTTCAAATCTGGCACCATTTCTCACCTGGTGTACCGATGAATCAGGCAGACAGAATATTTGTTTTTCCCTCCAGGTCCCCTCTCTTAACCCGCTGTGTAGTCTTGCACTATTACTTTAGCTCTGTTCCTGTTTAAACAACTCAATCACTTTGTTCCCCTTTATCTGATGGTCTTTTTGCTCTCTCTAACCCTCTCTTGAACTTTGTACATTTCCTCTTACTGTCCGTAGGGCCCTGGAATGCACACGCCACAGAGAGCCATATCGTCTGCCCATCTCTCTGCCTTGTACAAGTTCAGGCCTTTTATCTATTTCTTCTTCCTTTTACCTTGCTACCTGCTCTTGAGTAGTCATGTGATGTTTTAGCGCTTCCCAAACTGTGTCCTCCTCAAAAGTATAATTCTGTCTCATTTTGAATGAATTTCGTCCAAATGAACATATATACTTTGCCTAACTTCTCAGCTAAAAAATCCACTAATATAGATATATATCTCTATAGATATGTATATATGTATATGTTTGTATGTGTGTATATATATATCTATTTAGATATGTATGTGTGTATATATACAATATATATGTGTGGGTGTGTGCGTGTGTAGAAAAGACCTCAGAGCTTGCATTGTGACAAAGGAGATCTTTTTTAACTTGAAAAATATTAGGGAAAAACAGAAAACATACACTGGAAGTCAATAGTATATATTTTTAATCTCTATTCTCTAGAACAATGTGAGACTGTTAAATGGGCATGAGGTTTGTCATTTGGATTTCTGGGGTATAAACCTATGTCTGTTGGCGTGGGAGACATCTCAAAGGCACGCATTGAGACAATGGTCAGATGCCATATATTCTATTTAAACGATTATGCCTTGTAAATTTCCCCTGAATTGTTTCTGGCTATATGACTGAGGTTTAAATGCTGCTGTTGACTTGAGACATTGAAGATGTGTGGCGTTGACTTCTTTCTGGTAAATAGCCTGTTGAGTTGTGTCAGTTACAAGCACCCCCACCCCCTCCCTCCCTCCTGTCCTGCATCCCTCCTACACTCCTTAAGCCTCCATCGTCCATGATTTAGTGCACCCTTACCAGATCAGTGGTTTCCTGTCAGTCTCAGGTGGAGTCACAGGAAGTCTCACGCTGGGCCACAAATCAAGTGATTATGCTTCTTTGACAGTGTGAGAGCCTATTGATTGGTTTTAGACAGTATGAAAGTGTATACTCTTGACATGGTTTCTGTCTACCTCAAAGGGCATCGGCTTATACACCCAGTTTGACATTGTGGTTTCAAACTAGCCCTAAAAACCTAAGAAATACTCTTATTTATTACATTATTCCTCTTTAATTTGTGAAAAACATCTCTTTTAAGATCAGCAGATTCAGTCACTTTCAGTTAGCAGAGGTTATTTATTTTGTGACTTAATCCTGGGCTTTGTCATCTGAACGACATGGCACAGGGTTTTCCGTCTTGTGGCTACTTACAGTGTCTGTATACACAGGTAGTGGACACAAAAAACGCAAACACCTGTCAATTATAATGCAATACAATAGCCCTGTGAAAAATACTACCTTTGCGACGCTTATGACTGTTTCAACTTTAGGTTGAAACAGTCAGAAGGGTGCTGCTTTAGTTTTATGGTAATTTTTGAGCCTGTATTTTGTGGGAGTGTACTGGATTACATTGTACTGTAGGTTGTCTCTGTTTTTACACATTGACAAAAGACAGAAACCACTTTATATGTTGCAGTTCAGTAGATAGATACTTTATTGATCCCGAAGGAAATTTAGGAGTAGTACAACAGTTTACTCTTTTACAGTACTACATTTTGCAAAGGTAGTATTTATCACATGGCCACTGTAATAATATATGTCACATGGATTGATGTTGTGTCCACACAGTGATTTCCATTGTGTAGTCATTTAAATTTGGTGGTGACCCTTTATTTGGGGTGATGAGGTTAGCATGAGTTTTCTCAGACAAGCCTCTGCCGTTTGCTGTAGAATTTTCAATAAACTAATTTATTGGTATACTTCAAAGGGCTGGGGCCATCACGGGTAAATAAACTTTGCTAACATTTATCTGAGTGCCGTACATTTTGAGGGTACCTTAAGCGATTAGGCTTTGATTCTCCATGCAAGCAGATAGTTAATGCAGTCTGTTCCAGTTGACAGTCACCAAGGGCTAATTTTAAATCACATTTCATTTAGAATAAGTCTGAGTCTAGGTTACTTTGACAGACCGTCTAGGCAACCTTAGCCTTTATGTTCTGTCAGGAATAACCTTTAAATGCCTTAAGCTCATTCAGCTGTCTTAGCGTAGGGTGTTTTTAAGTTTTTATGTGTTGTCATTTACATTGTTACCAGCCTGTAGGTAAAATATGACAACGGTTTTTCCAGGCTACATGAACTCAATACATGGCTTGTTCTGTCACGGCTAAGGAAAGAATTCGGAGTAATTCAAAAATACAAGTATGGAAGAGATTTATGAAGCAATTCACACTTTCTAGATCAATATATAAACTATGTGCTTACAGGGGTTAATGTCTGTAAAAAATAACCATATTTTGCATGGAAGTTAAATTTAATATATTTTGTTTTGGTTACAGGGAGTGATGTCTGATTTCACACTTCTGTTCATTCCTTCCATTTTTAAAACTGAATTTTGTGTCTTTTATCATGTTAAACAACATAAAGAAGGGACATTTTGATACCTTTTGGATGAAGCTTAATGTTGCCCCAAGAAGACCTCTCAAAGGATCCCTTTGAGAGGTCTTCTTGGGGCAACATTAGCTAGCTTGGGTATCACAAAAGTCTTGAGTGACCTTAGGGCAGGTGTGCAGTCGCTTTGTTTTCATTTAATGAAGCCTTTCTAAAAAGTTTGAATATTTATCATACATATTCTCCAGTCTGTTCATCGCTAATCATACCAGCAACAAAGATTACTTTCACAAGTATTGAGCCATGTTGCGAGAGTGATCATATTGCCAAATGAAGAACAAATATGTTATTGGAGTAGAAAACAAACTCCTGTTGCTTGCCCAGATGCACAGTTAATGTATAAAGCTGTGGGTTTGCTCAAGTTTAGCCTTGTGTCTGTAGATGTTGGCCTTTTTAAGAAGCCTAGAAAGGGAATCATCAACATAGATACCTACTCGCACAACATGGGACGTGGATGTGACTCAGATGAGCTGACTGATAATTTGTGTAAGTCACTACAAAGGGCTAAACAGTCTTCGGGGCTGCTGCTAAGTTAGTGGGTACTGTTTTAATCTCTTAGTGAACAACTGACTTGTCATAGGGAAATATCTGACGTGGAGCTTATTTTACATTCATCAGTGGATATGAATTGCTGATGTTGGAAAAACAAAAGAGCTATTTTTATTTTGTGTCATGGAATACATTGAGCCATTTGAACATGATTGGTTTAACCCACGCTGGACACACTCAAGTCATTGTGGAAGTCAGTACTCCCTTTACCTCTCTGTGTGGTTATCTTACTGATGTTAACAGTGGTGGTGTAGTTAGGCAGTCCCTTTACCATTCCCTGTTCCCCAACCCTTTCTTGGCATGCTCTGTACAAGGCCCAAACCCATACCTCTTCTCCTTTCAGCCTACATGTACCCTCACCCACCGTCTCCCCTCCCCTCTTCCACCTCGGCACTGAGGATCATTGCACAATGTCTATGTGAAGGGGTATGGACCTTAAGATCAAAATGTGGGCATACATAGGGGTGGAAAGGGAAAATAGCCAAATTGTTAATTGGTGAAAAAAAAAATATATATATATATATATTGAACCGTAAATGAGATTTTATAGAATAATTTAAAGAATAAAATTCTGAAAAAAAAAAGTTTTCTGCCTTGAGTTTTTGGGTGATTGGGTCTTGGTATGTAGCATTAATGAACTGTTGAATGCAGTGTATACACAGAATTCAGTCTGTTTTTGAACCACTGAGTTTCACTACGAAAGAGTTATCCACTCACCTCCTTTCTTATCATCCTACCTTATGACCTTTCCCTAACTACTTCTGTAGGTTGCAAATTTGATATGTTCTGTCTGTTTTCAGCCAATTTGTACCTCCATTTTAACTCATTCACTTGAGACAACTGTACTAGCATTTGCAGGCTGCCCAGTTCTGCATGGGTTGGCTTATTCCTAGTTTGCCAGCAGATGGTGATAACTACCCATACATAGAGACTGAGGCTGCACAAAATACACAAAATGCTTACTTTTTAACTTAAAATATTAGTCTCATAATGGGACTTCACGATGAATCTGCAAGCTCATGCTTTATTTGCAAATTTGTCTGCTGATGTCAGTCTATTTACACATATCAAAATTAATTGTTTTTTGCCACAGTTTCTCTCATCTGAGATGATCATCCAGACAAAGGCAACCACAGTAGTAAAAAGACACCGTGTGTCATGCCCCTCTGTTTTTGCCACTGGCTGCTGCATGTTATAGCGTACTAAAATAGTTATATTGTCAAAGCAAAACCTTTATTTGCTCAACAAGGCAAGAAGAAATAAAAGTCAAAATGCAATACTGTATTTCTTTAAAGTAGAATACAAGTTAAGATAAGCCAAGTCAGTCATTTTGCATTTATTTTCTTTTTCTTCTATGAGGAGGCAAGTTGTCTCGACATCACATTTTACTGCAATAAACAGCGTGACCCATGCAGTTAGAAAGGAAAAAGACTGGTCATGTGCTAAGCTGAGTATCTTTGGCTCAAATAGAGTATGACAAGCTACAGCAGTCGCATAGACAAGAAACCACATGAGAAAAGGGTCATCTGACACGCAGAGCTTGAGTGACATGGAAATTATTCAAGGGGTTAATACGGGACCTGGGTTAATACATGGATCTGACTTTCCACATGAGCAGGATGTAAAATTACCACCCGAACAAAACAAACGTTTTAACACTAAAAGTGAGAGTTTTGATTATGTGCGATCTTTGGTTGCTGTCTCTTAACCTTTGTGACTTGTGATGTCTTGGTATGAATGAATAATTGGATCAGTTCCTGGACCGGCGCTTTCCTCCAACAAGCTGATGTTAGATATGGGATAGCTGTAGCTAAGAGGTTCTCCACCACAGGGGAATAGCAGAGACGGACATCAGCGGGACCTCTGCAGTGAGTGAAGTGCTGAGTGCCAGTCCCTGCACCCTGCATCATCCTCTCCTCTGGGATGTGTCAGCACTGTGCTGACTAACAGCCTTTACCAGCCTTGAGGGAGCCAAAGACATACTGAGTAAAGAACAGTTCTCTGCAGCTGGAGAGAAAGATAATGGCCGATGGCACATTGCTTAGCCTTTGAAGAAATCCACCACCAGCAGTAGAATTAACGCCATCTCAGTTAATGGTCTCATTGCAGAGAAACTGCCAGAGAATCAATTACAGTACAGGCATTTAGATAACTTATTGCACAAGATGTGGAGTATTTGCATGTGTATTTTCACAGCACAAAACGCATTAAATGTACTTTTCATGTACTGTATTATTTAATGCCTTAGGTCAAGTTTTTTTTTTTTTTACCATATCTGCCTCCATTTTATTTCCATTTTCGCCATTCATTCGACCACTTCCACGGTGAAATGAAACCGCAGAAAATGGGCAAATGTCGAGAAATGTTAATGAGTTTCGAGCAGCAGCAGAAATTTCCACAGTTCACATCCCTCAGTAGCTGATCATTGGTCTTTTGCTCTCTTGCTTTGAACATGGTTTTTTTACCTTGGCAGATGATTAACACATGTACTAACTACATAATTGCCTGGAGCTAGTGTGTGTGTGCTTTTAATTTATAATTACAGGTGTCATTACCTTCCCCCTCCCTTTAACTTTGATGTCCTTGTCATTACAACGCCTCGATTCACCATCGGTAAGTGGCGCTTTTTTATGTGTATTTTCTTTTAAACATTTTGTGAAACAAACAGATCATTGACCTCGACAACTGGCAACAAGTTAGTACATGTAGTAAGTAAGTGAGCAGTGTATTGTGGCTTGTGATGGCACTCACAGTGATAAATATCGCTGCTCTCCGAATTTCCACTACAGGCTGTTTTCCTAAACTGTGTTCGCAAGCAATTTGTAACCGTGACATGTTCTGGCATTTCATTGTGCTTCACGTGTTCATGCCACCCACACCCACGAGAGTCCTGCTGGTCGCAGCTCTTTGCGTTTGCCTTTACAGTATCTCGTCTTGATTTGAGTGAGGTCTAAAGCGGAGCCAACATAGCGACACTTGAATATCTGGTCACACATTTGCATCTGGCGCATTTAATACACAATGTAAACTCACTTTACAAAGATAAAAAAGAAAAGAGAAAAACATGGAGTTAGGGAGACCCATTCGCCGTTGCTTGGTAAAAACACTCTATTCAGCTGCTAAGGTGCATTTTTGACAGAAAAGAATTACAGTTAGACATGGGCTACTACAATGTAAAATACTACATTGGGGACATTGGACTTAAGAGAAGTTGTTGGAGAGATTCCCAGACATATATCCAGTAAGTAATCGTTCCCTTCTTATCTACACACATTTTAAAACTGCTCTGAGCTAGCAATTTATTGAACTTCAGTGTTTAAGACACTTTCAGAGGTCCTTGAAGTGACTATAGACCCCTCCCCCAGGTCTTTTTGGAGTATCCTCTGATGTCCTCTCTTTGAACAAGTTCCAGTGTGACTTCATTATTCTGTGCGCTGCTTGCTCATCGTCTAATCACACTGAAATGGAAAGACGCAACTCCTTCATCTCATACACAGTCATGATTATCTTAAATGAGGTTAGAAAGAATTAAGCACACACTGCGAGGTTCATCTATTAAATTCTGTAGGATTTGGTGACCTTTTCTGAGATACATAGAAGAGGAACTAGAGTTACATTAGAACCCTTAGTGCAAATATGATTAAAGGATTAAATATCCCACTCTGTTCCTCTGTTACATGCCAGGGGATCATGGGGAGGGTGTGTGCATATGGTTTTGCTGTTGTTTGTCTCACCCCTGTCATTTTCACAGGTGATCAGGGTTAATGGGCTGGCACCTGTGCATGGTGGTGAGGCGTGGCCTGAAGTGGGAGTGCCGATGTGGACCGGGCCTATCAGCAGCGAGGTGTGGCCCAATTAGGAGGACTGAAAGGAGACACCTGGAAAGCTTTGAGGGGGTGGAGGAGAGAAGCTGCTGACTGCTGTGACAGAACACTGAAACCTGAAAGACCCTGTTTGATTCCCTGCATTCGGTTATTGTGTGGTGAGGAGAGGCCTAGGTAAGACAGGGGCGCCCTGTACACGTACACATGTAGCGAGGTGGATGTCTAGAGACACTAGGAAGTTGGGTGGAGCCACCCCTGTAACGTTTTCCGTGTTTGTTATTTAGAGGAGGATAGACAGCCTCTTGGTTCTTTTTGTGTTTAGTTTGTTAGTAGTGGTTAGGGGGTGTTTTGTTCTGTTTCTTGTGTTTCCTTTGGCTTTCCCCCCGTTGTCCTCCCTCTCCCCCCAGGTTGTGTGTGTATGTTGCCTAAAGAAAATAAGGTTAATAATCGGCCAGCTGTTTATAGCCCACACTGTGTTTTGTGTTTCCTTATAACCTTATGTTGCGATTACCTATGGTTCCCCTAGACTCGAGATAGGGACGTAACACTTAGTATTAGGATGGTCTCTCCTGAATTTATTCTGTCTCTCTCGCTCTCTCTCATACATTGTGAACCCCAATGCTATTATTTCAGTATTATTGCTCATACTGAAGTTGTTACAAGTACAGTGTAATTGGGTATGTAAACTTGTGTTATTTCAGTTTGCTGCTTTTAGTCCCTGCTTGCTTTGCTTTTATTTACTTATTTTTAGAGCATGTGTTCTTTATGAGTATCACTTAAAAAAAGCAATAAATAAATAAATATTCAGGCTGCCTCTAAATGAAGTGAGTCCGAGCACATCTCAGGTCCCCAAGAAGGCTATTCAGCAGCTAGGAGAATAAAAACTACAGCCAGGCTCACCAGGCTTTCAATTGATCCTCGGTACCACAAGGAGACCAGTGCCAGGTGACCTGAAAGGTCTGGGTTAGTCGTAGCTTTTAAGCTACGACTATTGTCATAAATGGGGTGCTAGGCAATTCAGTGCCTTATAGACAAGCAAGATAAGTCAAATCTAGTGTGTTACATACTGGAAGCAGTCATTTGAGGAGAGGTGGAATGGGCTTTCTTTTCCTCGTCACTGTAAAATCTGTAAATGGACTCTGGAAGCTAAGCTCACAGTAGGCCATCTGCAGTAGTCCAGGGGTTCTCAAAGTCTGAGTCTGTGGGCCTCCCCTCAGACAAACCTTAGAAAAGGTGCCTGTTGAAATGTTTCTAACAGTGCCCCTTCACCACACCTTAGTTTACTTGCTTAGTTTTGCTGTATCCCTGGATGATTATGGTTATTTGATCCCATAGACACTCAACAGTTGAGCCAAGATAGCCTGATATTGCTGTTTGACAGAACTTCAGACTACACTATATATCTATATTGCTCTCTCGCTCTCTCTATAAAAGAAAAGGTCTGTCCTGAAATAACATCTCTTACAAGAGAGTCATTTACATAATCCACAGACAGTTAATTTTGACACAAACCCCTTTATAATTTTTACTAAATAGCACTGTTGTAAATCAGAAACTCTTGCTTCTTAAGACCCTTCACATATCTGTTGGTGTATGTTAATGTCTCTATTTTAACATGTTCCTGAGGCTTAAACATTTAATACACTTAAATTTGTATTTTGCAGATTATTAAATCCACCATGAAGAATGTCAGCTGGGTCTACAAGGTCAGCAAAATGTGATTATTCAATGACAGTCACAAGTTTTCACTCATATATTCTTCCTCAAGCCAAACGAGCAAAGACCTATCTGTGCTACCTTGGCTTACACATGCTGCTTCAAGGCTGTATTGGCCATCGCACACAGAAAAACTACGTTGGATGGATTAAAAATAAAGAGAAAACTTTGATATCCTTGGATCCAATAAGAGACCAAAAAACCTTGCAAAATTTTAACCAACATACCTGTATTTCCTCAAATACAGGTGCATTTATGCTCATCCATGCTCTTAATTTAACGTGCTGACATACTGACATTAGTATGTTAACATGCTACAGCTGAGGTCGACATGGATTCGGTCACTAATTTTTGTGGCCACTTCACATGAACTAAAATATTGGACAAATTTACACCAAGTTTCATCCAGTAGGATTTAAGTGTAGGACTCGCAGATCAGAATGATGGAACGACATACACGCATCCCTTCCCTGGAGTCGCACCACTGGTATGACTTTGTCTGAACATGCTATCTGGATAATGACATCTAATGACATTCTATCAGCCATACCTAAACTTTGTGTTTAGTGCCAACTACTAAAGATGATGAACATGGTAAACATTAGTTAGCATTTAGCTAAAAGCACCACTGTGGCATAGTACGGCCTCACACAGCTGCATGGCTGTAGACTCTTAGTCTTGCTTGCTAGTGTGTTCTGTGAGGGATATTCACTGCAACCCCAAAAGCAGTTGTAAAACACTTTTTTTTTTAAAGGCCTTGTAAAATCCAGAAATAAAAGAATTGCAGTATTATAAATGAAGGCTGAGTTGTTATATCTAAGACCTCAGTAATCTTTTTGGTATTAAAGCCCGTATGGGTATTTTAAATACATTTTCTACGGTAATCTTACAAACTATTTGTAATCTGAATCAAGCAAAGTTATTGGATTATAACTTTCTAGAAAAATGTCCTTATTAGCTAACAAACCTTTGCTCCTCAAACTCAGATAACCATCTCTTCTGTACACATTCATCAAATAAATGAAAAATACTTTGCCAACATCCCAGTCTACCCCTTTCTAATGCAATCCACTGCTCTTCTCTAGCCTGAAGGACACTGACAACATTGCTTTTGCACTCAGATTCTGAAATGTGCACAAAGCCAGTCCTTTCATGGCCTAAATATACTAAATAAATGATGCGTAAAAATTTGAACAAAGGACAGTCTTTTCCTTAAATAATGCCCTGGTCATGTAGTCAGACTTATCACAGTTTGTTTACTTTTTTAGTGGAGTCATTAAAATCACGTGGGTGTCATGTCAGTTTTTAGCTATGTTGTGCAGAATCGAGGGTGGGAAAAAAACAACTGACCTGAGGCTAGGAAGGAACATACAGGCATATTTTAATACTAATTTCCTACATTTTGAATAATTGGAAATGAATAATTACTCTTCTATCTTAATCCAAAATAATAAATGATCCATTCATAAATCTTTCTTGGGCATATATCAGTATCATTACTGCTTTTCAGATCTCCTTTGCTAAATATCAGGATTTTATAGCATTTGTCTCTCAAAGTAATTGTTACATTTTCTCTTCTCCCACTTTTGATCTGTTTATAAAACAAATAAGAAGCTTGGAGTTGTTTTGAATGTATATTGCTACAATTCTTGCTATGGCCCCTTCCAAACTGTTAAAAGTGCTTCATGTGTCCTCCCATTGCATCCATGAACAACTTTGTAACTTCTGCAACTCCGTTCTTTAGTTATTAACATGCTTTTGTTCAATCTGCTCTTAAAAACTTGACATGGAAGCTGCCACGTAGTAATTACAAGGCCCATAATGAAATACTGATCTTGAAATCAGTAATGGTCTTATTTCCAAGAGTTGATGCTGGGGACTGCAGTTCTCTCAGACTGTTCAGTTCAGCCTTTGACACAGTTAATTGTATAATTTTACTTCCCTGCCTTAAGGGTTGTTATCACAGCTGTAACTCTAGATTGGTTCACTTATCTGTAATACACTATCACATTCTTAAATTTAAAAGACCATGCTGATGGCTTTGCATATTTTAACCCATTTAGTATAATCCACACATACTTTACATTGCTACTGGTTGTTAAAATGGCTAAACTATGATAGCTAGTTTCCGGCTTGCACTGTACCCGGGCCCCGATGCCTATCCCTGCAGGTGGTGAGCCCACAGGTGAGAATTAATGCTGATTTATTGAACAAGGGAAAGATGAAAGGGGAGCCGGTGAGTAGAAAGAGATCCAATGAACACGGGTGGAGGGCGAACTTGGCTGGGGTTGGCAGGCAGGCAGAATGTGATAACTGTGCAGGTGTGTGGAGTCTAGGGAGACGGCGTGGACCTCAGCACAGAGAACAGGATTAGAACTGAGCAGATACAGAATCCAAAACGGGTTTCAAAGACAAAGGCCGGGGAGCTTGCTAACAAACAAACCGAAGCAATGATCTGGTAATGAGTCGGTGGAAAACCAGGGTACACGTACTGCAGACTGATGAGTAGATGGATGACAGCCCCACCTTCCTGGTCGACACACACACACACATGCACGTACTCAGAGAGACAACACAGGGAGGGGGAAACACAAGAAACATAAGGGAAAACAATGAGCATCGCGGAACTGTGACAATAAGGTTTTTGTTTGGTTTGATATCGGTGGCAGTGCGGCTTGGGATTTAAAAAAAGGAACATATTATTCTGGGTCACCTTGTAACAGGTGTGATAAGAGGAGATATGCCGCTCTAAAGGACTTTACTGTATTACAGTTTTGGTCCTTTGTCAATATCAAAACTTATTTATCTTTTTTTTATTTGGTCTGGAACCTAACCAGAAATAAAATTGTATTTTCACTAGACTATATCATATAGTCTTGCATGCACGCTGTATATCTGGAAATAGCCATTGTGTTGTGGTTGTATTCTGTCTAATCCAATTCAGTACTCTGCCAGGCAGAGAATCACATTATACCAATATCCTGTGTTAGACGATAGCACATATGGGAGATTGGATCTTAATGTTCAAAGATGAATTTATTTATACAGGCAACAATTTGGTTCAATATACCATGCAGACTGTGGGAGCGAAGGACAGTCATTCTAAATGAGTTGTTTGTTTTCAGGGACTCCCTGTGGACAACAAAGCCTGGCTTAGGTCCCAGCAGACACATTTTCCCATTATGAGAAGTGGAAGTAGGTTCCAGGGCAAACAGAATGCAGAGGACATTATAAACAAGTAAGATAAAATATTAGACCACATGAAACAAGAAAATGAAGGATAATACACGAAACCATGAAGAATAGTACAATTTGTAACATGCATTATAACATGAACATCAACCTTATTTACTTTACTTGATTATTTTATTCATGGTAATGCAAAACATCCATGTGTAACTGGTCACTTGAATACATTTTAATAACTGCCTGTGTACACATGAAAATTGGTATTCATCAAATATACCACACAGGTGTGTTACCACAGCAAGGTCAGCCATTATTGGCTTCACTGCAGCAGTTTCACTGCTTTATTCCTTATGCCAGTTTGTGGTGGAGGCTGGTCGATAACTGTCTTACCAAGAAAGACGGTTCAGCAAATGCCAAATAACGTATTAACTAACTGAATTTGTTTTACACATTAAAAATACAGTGTCATGGCAAACTGCGCTCTGTAATAGTGTAACTAATGAGTCTCCACTGTGGCTTTGTGTTTTGGGTGAAGAATTATTATATTAGCATATACTGTATATCGAGCAGCCGCAATCAGACATTTTTTGTTATGATATACCATATTGGTATAAACACATAATAAAACACACATTCTGACCGGTCTCCATGACTATTATAACAGTAACACAACCAGCTGATCCGAGTCCCAATTCTGGTGTAGACAGAAGTTAAAATACATATATACATACGGTATGTACACACAATTGTAGAATTAGAGTAATTTCGGGTTGTAAATTTCTCACATTCACATATATATGATATATACACCAACTATTGAATCACATTCTATGCTCGTAAATGTAAATGTACATCATTTTAGCATTTCTGTCCTGCTAGCTATTGAAGGGGCTGATGGAAAATGGATTCCAGCTGCAGTGAGCTGGGAAGAGCCTGAAAGCTGTTTTGCACTATAACCTCATAATAAGAAACATTCATGGAAACACTCAAAGCTATCAGTCAGACGCTGAAATAACAAAAATAGAAATAAATTCTCCGTCCCCTATTTACACATGCTCATAAAAATGAAATGTGGCATTTTTACATATACATATATGCATACATGCAAACCAATGTCTACATGAAATCCCTGACATTTGATGTAAATATGCACATTGTTTGAAAGAGTAAAGCCAGTGGAGATGACCCAGGTGGGGATAGCTTGTGATTCAGAATATACACCCAGGTACTTGCAGTATTTGTTCCTTGAGTAGAACAGAATAGAAAAAGGAGACTCAGAGTTTCACATTTGTGTTTCCTGGTTTGTGCGGCCATCTTTGCCCAAGAGTATGGGCCAATCGCAGCCTGTCCAGCAGACTGGAAGCCAAGTCTTTGATATGTATGGTTTTTTCAATGGCAACCTGCATATTGGTAGAAAAACAAAGGTGTCAAAAAGATTATTTTGGCTTTGACAGTGAGTGTAAAGGTGACTGTAACCTTTGGTTCCAGCATGACACGCTGAAAATTCCACTTGCATTTCTCTGATCCTTCAGCTTTTACACCATTTTCTTCTAAAGTTTAATCTAAATCTTGTATAGCCAACATGACACTAGCAACATCCTTCACACATCAGAGTAGAAAGTACAATTGCATAGTTTTCCCAAGGAAACAATAGTACCATACAGTCAGTAGGCCACTTATCACCAATGTGTTCACTCTGGAGGTTATAGAGCAAGAAACAGTAATGAGCTGCTACCCTGTACATCCATGCAGTTGTATACAATAGTTGTTGGTTACACAGATGAAAAAAGACTAACATCTAACATCCTGACTAGAATAATCTTCAGTGAAAAGGCCTGTTTGTCTTTGGAAACTGCATGGTGTTCTAATGTTCTAATGTTTGTCTGAATGTGGCCTAAGCCCACAGCTAACAGAGCTGTAAGCCCTGAGAGTTTATTAGTTCAGATGGCAACGGTGGTTTAGTATCAATTTCTTCAAGAAGCAATCAGTACCAAAGCCAGAGAGCACCTGAGCACTCTAGCACATCTAATTAATCTTGTCCATGGTCAGTCTTTTTGTTCTTCCATTTGATGACCTATACTGCCAGGGGAAAGGTACATAACTACTTGTTGGACAAACACTGGGCTAAGCTCAACTATGCTTACTGGCTGTTTTCTATTGAAATAATGTTGCCAGGTACTGAGGCAAAGCCTTGTGTGTCTCATGTTACACAGGCTTTTATTAAACAGCAGGCCCTCTCGTTTGCAAAAGGCAAGAAGTGGACTAAAGGCAAGTAGCCTATATCCATACATAAAGACAAGTTAATTTCCCCTCATTTGTTATGGCTTGAGGAACAGTAATATGCCCATTTCAGTGTCCTTTTGTTGTTGTTGTTGCTGTTGCTGATTCACTGTTGGCTTCTCTCAGGAGCTGTACACTTGTACTTCTGCCCATGAAAGCACACAAGAGGCACATTAGAAAAATACACACACATACAGTATAAATAAATAACCCACATGATTTTTCTTTCTCTCATGATTTTTCTCACACACACACACACACACACGGTTATCTGACCACCTTAAAGGATCTTTTCAGTTTATTACACTTTTGGTCTTATTTTCATAGGTTTGGACATCATTCCTGTTCTGATAATAATAACATACTGACTAAGTTAATTAATGAAATCGGGGAATGTCACAACATTGCTGAAGAGTAGTCTGATGAAGGATGCAAGTTTGACTCCATGTCGGTTGGAAACAATGCCCCAGGTTTGCTGAACTTTTTTTGGAAGATAAGATTAATGGAAATGAAATCGCCACAACTGTCCTTTGTAAACATCCATCATAGTTTACAGACAGACTTCCTGGAAACTTTAACGTACCGTATTTGCCATAATTAGGCATAAACAGTTTCCCTCTGTAATTAAGGTTTATTACCAGTGCTATGTGTGCACTTTCGGTTTTACAGTAAAGTGGCTTAGAACCTTGCTAAATTGTTGTCTTTGTTGACAACCTAGCTGATCTAATTTCTGACTGCTAATTTCTTGCCCTGTCTGACTTTGTTGTAGTGTTCTGTCACACCGTGTCCAGATCTCAGCAATTACGTTGGTGAGCACATCGTTATAACCAATAGAAATCAAAACCAAAACTAAGAAAACAAGTCCCAAACTGTAAATAAAAAAAAAATCCCCCAAAAAACAACCCATAAAACAGAATTAATCTTTAACTTTCCACTGCTCCGGGGCTCATGTTTAAGATGGGATAGCTACCTATTTGCACCTGATCAGACTACTAGAAATAAAAGATGCCAGTATGTGAACACAGCTCCCTCTTCTTCTCATCATCCTTGTTCACCATGTCTATAAGAGCCAACTCTCTGTTTGATGAACACTGGCAGATTTAAAATAATGGCCATTTAACTACAACCTTGTGTAAATATAATATTTCTGTTAGATAAAAATGAACATGGCCTTTCTTTAACATCTGATAATTACTCTGATCAGTGTATTTTTGTCTGGATTTCATTGCACAATATTTGTACATAACACTGACATTTAAATATGATCCAGCATTTCCACTGCAACATATGTTTTATACAATTATACATTTGTAGCTTATTTCACATGAGGGTCCTCAGAAACTGTACCTTTTTGAACCATTGCATGATGGATCCCCAAACAGGTTTTGCATTGCTATCTTGAATATTTTGTCTCCACATAGAGTAAATTGAGAGAGAATAGACCCTATTGCTTTCAAACTTAATGTGGATCTTAATGTATTTTCAGCAATGAGGAGACAGAACTATCTTGTTATAAGGTAACAACAAGCAACTTTGTGGCCCTTCAACTTCAGGCATGCATTAATAAATACCTATCAAATACATCAAACAAAGTACTCGTAATAAATAAGTAAAAGGTAGTTTAGGGAGAAGAACATTTCAATATCAGCTCCTCTCTATAAATCTATCTTGAATTTGCATCATGACTGGACTCAGTCTTTTTTGCTTAATGTTATTGTTATGTTGTTATTTTATGTTATTGATGCATGTTAATTTTACCTGATGAAATATTGATGTATACATCTGTGGTTGCATGTTGGCTGTTTGGCTCGCTTATCATCCTGTACTGGCTTCAGAGTTTGTAGTAATGTGTTGTTTTTGGCAGAATCACATATTTGAGGCATGAGACAAGATCTTAGTTCTTAAACTTTGACCTTCAGAGTTATAACATTTTCACTTTTCCCTAACAACTGCAATTAGTGTCTTTCAACCTTCATTCTTGCTGTTTTTTTCTCGTGTATTTTTTACTTTCTCCCTGTCTGGCAGTGTTTGTTTCTCTAGAGGAAGTCACTCTGCAACTCATTGGAGAGCTGACTGACAGCCACCTCACTATGTTGCGATCCTTTAAGTATCCTGGCAGTCTGCTGAGGGCTGTAGTCTGTAACGTTTTCTCTGGTACCAGTGACTGTTTCAGGGCATGGACAGTGTCTGCAGGTCCCATGGTTTGACAACCTTGTGGAGTTGCACTCTTCTCTGTGATGGGATTGCCTGCAAGTTCCCTTCTGTACTGAGCTGTGCTGACACAGACATCCACAGAGTGTCCTTCTGCACTGGGCCACATCCCGGCACAGGGACTTGCGGAAGTTGGGCTTGAAGACCAGATAGACAAAAGGGTTGTAAAGGGTGGACGACTTGGCAAAGATAGCTGCCAGAGCAAAAGCCATGGGTGGTACAGCAGCAGAGTCACCAAATGATGCCCACATGGACACAATGGCGTATGGACTCCATGCTGTCAGGAAACCGATGCAAACTGCCACGGAAAGCTGAAAAGAGAGACATTTGTCATGAAAACCTGTATTTGCTTAGCCCTATATAGTACCTTGCAAAGTGAACATATGCATTTACCTTGATGATAAGTGCATGTGCATTGGTGATTTTGTTCTGCGGAGACATGTGCTGCTGCACAGCCTGGCGGGAGCCCCGGACGGTCAGCAGGATGAATGTGTAGGACAGAAAGATGACAGTGCAGGGCACAACATAGCAGAAGAAGAAGAGGCAGATGATGTAGCTCATGGCTGCAATGTTTTGGCTGGGAGCATGCCAGTTGATGCAGCACGCTGTACCGTAAGGCTCTGTCCCGTACTCTCCCCAGCCCAAAAGGGGACCTACAGCAAAAACTCCAGAGTAGCACCAGACCCCAGCAACCAGCATGCAGGCGTGGCAGGAGGAGAACTTGTTACCTGAGGAAGACCATAGTCGGGTAGAGACAGAGGCAGAGTTGGAGGAACAGATGAGGACATAGTGGAAGGATACAGAAACAACAGCATAGCAACAATATGCTACTGAAACGCATTAAGTCGGGTTAGCTGATGCTGATAACAGGCAATGAGTGAGGAGGAACAAGAGGTGGACAGAAGGAGGAGGAAGTGGGATGATAACGCCCAATGAGTGATGAACAACCTGATAGGAAATTTCCCTAGGATAGATAGGTAAGTTAGACAGAATGATTTGTCTTTCTACAGACTGATGAATACAAATTAACTATGTGAAATACAAACATATGGGACGCTACACAACGACGTCCCTGTACTCTCCACAGTTTGAGCACTGTGCACATAAGACCTTTGTGGTTACTGCTCTTTGGTTTTCTTGTTGCTTTCTTTGTGCTTGTCTTTGTGTATGTTCAATGTTTTACATTTAACAAATTTGACTCAGCTTTTGCTGTATAACACCAAATTTTTCCTAGTTTACTAAATCAGTTTTTTTTGTCATTTCTCTTTGTAACCATCTATTAACTGGGCGTAACATTTGGGGTTTTGCGGCACCATCAGATAAGTATGCAAGTGTTTTGGCAAAAAGTCACTTGTTTGGAGTTTGTCTATTCAACCAATAAACAACACATATGTATATTCAACTTTTTACAAGTTTATAGCTCAGGTTACCTTTACTCTTTCCTGTTATTGTAAAAGGTGCCCATACACTAAATAGATGATCCCAAAAGGATTATTTATTCAACATGTGACCCAGAAGATCAATGCTGAAATGTCATTATTGTACTTAATAAATTGTCTTTTTAGGAGCATCTATTTGAGATTGTTTAGCCTTTTTGCCTGCACACCTGATATTGTGTTGGGATGTGCATACACTACCTTGAAGCATTTTTTTTGTTTTGGCATCTATATCCCATTCCACTTTTCTTACTGGACATGTAAAGCACCCAGTACTCCAGAGTATCCAGAGAACAATGTTGGATGACGGGGGGGGGGGGAGACACAGTGACTCTGAATCCTGGAGGAAACACAGACAACAATGGGCTGAAGGAACCTTTTAGTTCCTTGAAAATAAGCTTGTGTTATAAGCGAGTTTAGTCCTTGCAGGGAAGTATCAAAAGGCGTATTTATTTATTCTCATTTGCATTTCGAACACTTAAATTGTGAGGCTTGTCGTCTCTGGGGTTTTACACTCTGCATTATATACTGTGTTCCTCAGGAAAACAGACAAGAGGAACTCTTTAAAAACACAACCTGTTATGTTGGACGTAGACAAATGAAGCCGAAATTAGTTAAATTGGTACATGTACGTGTAATCGATGTTTGCTGTCCATCAGATCTATACAATCTCCAGCTGTGTTTGATAACTCATCCAGGCTGCCAACATGACATCCCTCATGCCTTCTGCTACATGTTGCTGTTACTTGTTGTGCTGATTTCTTCCTCGACCTAATCTGCCTTCCTCTCTTCTCTTATCATATTATAGTTTTTATACCTGGTTCTTGCATCTTTTACCTTGTTTATCAGGCATTATATATCACATTGATACATTATGTGTTAGATGGGCTCCGTTCTGTGTACCCCTGCGGTTTGTATGGGCGAGTGTGAGTGTGTGTGAAGCATATAAATGGGAATATCCCTGGATCCTGCACTCCAGGGTGCAGAATCCCAGAGTGAAGAATCTGTACTGCAACATACTGTGCATCCATTCATAGAGCATAGACATGAAGAGATTTGATGACGATAGTGTTTCTGGGTGAAATTAAATTACGCACAATTTCTGTCAACTGATACCTATTTGAACGTATTGCATCTTTTAATGTTTTTAAATTCATTATGATTTATGGATTATGGCTAAGTGGTGCCATGACAAATGATTTTCACAGAAAGATTTAAAAAATGAAATGGTTTAATGAGCATTGTTCTCTGCACGTGGGTGTATATGTGTATCATGATTGACCATTAAACGACCTTAGGGTCCAATTATATATTTATCTCTGTATTCCTTCTACTGGGCTCCGAACTCTTTGATGGATTTGTAAACTGAGAACAGTTTACGTTAAGCTCCAGTGGATTATAATGAAATCGACTCTTTCACCTTGAGTAAACCATTAAGTAAACGTTAGCGTGTCATTAGTGGAGGCCTACACTGTCATGCCTCACGCTTCTAGCTTGGTCAAGAGAGATGAAGTTACAGAGGTTATTAATGGACGTGAGATTGGGTAAACAAATTCACTGTGTTTTATGTGTTCAATTATCATTTTACTCTGCTGTCTCCACTCTGTTGAAATTCATTAGTAAAAACTGACATTACAGATGTAGCCAAAACATGCAAGCAGGGAATCATGCAGATCCAATAATTGCATGGTTTGTGAGTTTTCAAATGTAAGACCCTGCAAGGGGCAATACGCAGGGGCATTACACTAAAGGGCCTTGTACGCATCTCCTTATTTACATATCCTGCTGTTTAAAGAGGCTGAAACATGGTCTTGAACATTAACAATATTGCAGCATGGCCATTTTTACTTTATAACAAGCCCCTGAGTTGCTGCCCTCACTACATTAATATTTATCGCTTTAGATTCAAGGTTTTTGGCTTCAGGGCAGAGCAAGAATCAAATCTTTGAAAAAATTGAATAGTTAACCAATATCAGTAAATTAATACCAAAAACACTTTTATTAAATTCCTCTGCTTTAAATAGTATGTTGATATACTGTTACTATGGTATATTTCATATAGACATATATTTCATATGTCTTACCGTAGTTTGGGCAGCAGACCTTGAGCCAGCAGACGCAGGAGAGCACTGTGAGGTTGCTCAGACTGCACAGGCCAAACAAAATGCCACAGAAGGCATAGACAGTGCAGGCCGCCTTGTTGAATAGCCACCTGAATGCAGAATCAGAAGAGAACGTTTGTTACTGACTGACATCCTGACAGGACTTCTGTTGCAAATACTTCTGGTGAATTACACAATTCACACCCAGTAGATAATACATTTTCTGGCCTTTGCTTGGGTCATTTAACGCAGGTGTGAAAAAATGCTGTAAACTAAGAATGCTTTCAGAAATGGAAGTGTTAATAGTTTAGTTTAGTTTTACTGTATTTTGATCCAATCATGACAAATATGACAGCTATCACTCATGCATGCTCAGGGGATCAATCCAGCAAGCAGGAAAGGCCACGGGATGAAGCAGGAGACATATGAGAGGCAAAGTATCATGCATTGCAACACTTCACTAGTCATATTTAATACTATATGGGCCAATTGTAATTGAATCTACAGGGCCATATTTAGGGCTTTGTGAACTATCTACCAGAAAAGGTCTTCAATCATTTAACTGTCAAGGGTCAAGGGTGTAGGTTTGGTGCTGACTTAGCAGCATAATGGATGAAAGGAGAAAGGGTGGTTGGAACCTGAATGTTCACTCACATGTGAGTGTAGGATGAGGAGATAGCGAGTGGGAACAGGGTTGTGGTCATGCCCAGGTCACTGATGGCCAGGTTAACCACAAAGAACTCTGCCGGCTTCAGGGAGGACTTCTTTCTACAGGCCACAAACAGCAGGATCCCATTACCCAGCACCGACAGCACACCTAGAAGACAGGAAATATTGGGGCTGTTGGATTTGAACACATATTCAGAGAGATATAGACTGTTAACATATGGGAAAATAAATCACATCACTTACCAAAAATGGTGTAGAGAGTTCCCATGAGGAAGTCACTGTCTTTCGATATTCGGGACACGAGCAGGAATGTTTCGGAGGCATTTCCCATCTAGCGCAAAAACGGAAAAACAGACAAACAGGTGGGAAAAGAAAGGGCGAAAAAAAATCTTTAAACTTATCGTTTCACCTTCATGCAATTTTAAAAAAACTATAAAACAACTTCCTTACAGATTTACACCCGATACCTTAAATGAGACAAAACACAAAGTGACGCTTAGACCACATGAACCATTACAATGTCCTAAAACCAAGGTGCAATAATAAACAGTTTGGCTCCATTTCAGCAGCCTGTTATCAAGGCCTGCAGCCTGCATACAGTCTTAGAAACCTTCTTCTGGTTCACATCTGTGTTAATGTATGCTATTGCATCTCTATCTCCATGATCCTGATGCTTACTCCTACAGTGATGCATATTTCTTACTACCAACCAGTTAAGAAAATATGCATCACAGCACAGCACTCCCTCTGTCACTGGTTAGCTCTGTTACCAATTTTATATAAGTGTCTAAGTGACCAGCATGGGACAACGGATGGGACATGGCGACGCTTTATTAAGCCCTGAGAGGAGCTTAAACTGTCACACAAGACAATGAGTACACAGATCAATTCCACAAATGGTTGAAGGATACACGTGTTATAAACAAAGAATACACTGCGTACGAGTAGTGATGAAAGTGTCATTATTATGAAGAATGCAGAATGAATACACCAGTGTACCAGTTTATTTATATATGCATAAGAATTTAATACAAGTACTATGTGTGCGTGTGTGTACAACATATTATGAAGAAGGCTACATCTCCAGGACCTGCATTTGCTATACTAAGTGAAGTTCATTTAGCTAAAAAGAATTACGTGTTAAAGTCAATGATGTTGTTCACTGGTGGGACCTAGTGATGGAAGAAGTATTCCCATAATTTACTTAAATAAAAGTGCTGATAATATTCCAGTACAACTAAAAGTCCTGCAGTCCTGTGGAAAAGACAAGAATAGCCACTCCTCAGGACTCCTTCACTCACTAAGAACGTCTTGTGAAATGACTTCACAGGCAGCAGCTCACTGTGGGCAGCGCACGGCGGGGGAGACAGACTCAAAAACATATAACCAATGTCATGTCAATGTCTCAAAGTTAGTGACACAGTCAGGTGTAACGTTGCCAGTTAGTGTCAGCGTTTGGCTGCGATTCAAATTTCAGACTTGGTCTGCAACAGTTCTGACAGGCCCAATAACGTTTCTATTCTTAATGATGAAGTAGAATATAAATGGCCTCGAATGGTCTCTATTATGGCGCACTCCCTTCATTCCTCAACTCCGTTCTTCTTGTCACTTTGTGCGAGTAGCAACTTGCAGAGCGAGGGAATGGAAAGAGTAGAAGTGAAAGTGCCTTTATATCCACCCCATCGCTCTTCTTCCCTTCTACCGTCTCTTGCCCTCATCTTTCATCCCCATGTTCTCCCTAAGGGTATTCATTCATCTAGTCCCCCATTTTAATCTTGTTTCTCCTACAAACTTTGCTTTTCTCTCTTTTCACATTTCATCAAAGATTGGGTATCGGCTCAAATAACGTTGCATGTACTGGTGGCACACATGTGCATGACTCCGCATCTGACTGTATGTGACTGTAACTTCCTTCCAGCCAGATGGAAGGTTGTGTTTTCTTCTTCCCCTCTATCATCCCATCATTTATACACTTAGTCTACATCACCCCTTTAAATCCAAACATTTAAGGGGCATCTTTCTCTTCATCAAATACTAACACACAGAACAGCAGAGGGACATTGACCACTGCAGGACATAGTAAAAGTAAAAATGTCAATCCAGCGTTGTGTCCTACCTCCAAATGCATACACGCATACACATATACACAGGGCTAGTATGTGGGCCCGATCGATTTTGGTTGTGTCCTCTTTAGTTTTTGTTCATACACTGCAGTATCCGCTGTGACGTCGTGAGGGGCAGCGTCATCGCCGGACGGTATGTCGCCGCCCTGTGGTTACACCAGGGCCTACAGGACGTCATGGCAGCGGGGCCTGGGACTACGACTCCCAGCGAAAAGGACAAATCAGAGAGAACAACGGAAGAAAAGAAGGAAAAGAAAGACGATTGCACACGTTGGATCGTTGGACGCCCCTCACAGCGTCACACCTCACATACTGTGAATGATGCACAAGAATACTGTATGTTGACGTACACATTTCCCTCAGCGCTACCAACACTTTGAGGTCAATACCAAAAAACATATTTGTTGAGTATGAGGCATGTTATGAATTGTAAGAAAATAGTGAAGAATGCCACTTTTTAAGTTTCCAAAAGCCAATGTTACATAATCCAGTGGCTTGTTTTGTCCTACTGACAGTCCAAAATCCAAATATATTGCAAAAAAGATGTTCAGATTAAAATGACTTTAAAAACCTTGAGAAGCTGGCACCAATATTTGGCATTTGTGCTTCACTGATTATGGAAGTTGGATTGTTCTCGTGATGTTTTTGTTTTAGTTTTTTTAATATATGGATCTTTGCAGTAGGCGGAGGGCTACAGCTTCATTTCACTGCGCAATCCTGTATTGTATTAGAAAAATAAGCCTGACCTTTTATCACAAAAAGGTAACGAGGACATGTCTCTGCTAGATTACTATTCAAGTGGTGACTTTAAATTTTAGGAAATGGCCATGGCTGTATTTGAGCATACATACACACACACACACACACACACACACACACAGTCCCATACTGACACACAAATATTGATAAACCAGGCACTGAAACTGAAATAGACTTGTGATACTTAAAAGTGGAACAAGAGACTTAAATGTCATGTCATTCAAAACAAGTGTCTGTTTTGCAAGAGAGTTTCTTGTCTTGGCAATCTCATTCTCTCTAAAGTCTTGGCTGACCTTGACAAACATAACAAAACAACTCTCCTGACATTGTCATACAGGAGTGTTTCATCTCTGTGTGTAAAATAATCATACAGTAGCAAACCAAAGTGCTATATGCAAGTACATATAAAGTGAGAATTTGTCTTGTCTCCAACATATGAACGTTAGAATTAGTTTTGAATGAGTCATACCGTTCTGAAAATATAAAGTCTACACAAATGTTCAAGTGGGAGGAATTTTGCCTATCAAATATGATAAAAAGCAAAGGGATATTGCTCAAGTGGCACTAGTACTATATTGCTCATGGTAAATCTCTCATCCAATCACTTGAACATGACCAGGTATGACATGTATCATTTAAAAATTGAAATACAGTAATAAACCAGAGGTGAAGCAGAAGGGTTAGATAATACCAGTCGTTTCACTTTCAGACTTTAACTTTACATAATTAGTGTAACTCACAGCATACACTGTAACCGTGTTAGTTTTCTTTTCGATTGCCTGCAGCTATTCTGTTTCTAATTACACCCACTGCAAGCACTACATTCACTTAACATTCATTACAAGATTATGTTCCTCCTCACCCCTTTGACGCAATATATTACAGTCTATTTACCAGAGACATGCAAATTATTAGTGTTTTTGATAAAGTATATCAATGAATTAAATACGCTCATCCCTGAGAAATATGGGTTTGCTTTGATGTTTTCATGCATGTAAAATGGAATACACACAGAGAAAATATTGAAGCAAATATCTTCCCTTTTTTAGCCACGCTAGTGTCATGACTCTAGGGATGGCAATGTCAGTCTGTTGATCAGTCCAGACTTTTCCTCTAGCGCCACCATGAGGTTCATATTTGTGGTTCAGAATAAAATACCATTCCATTGATTGCCATGAACTTAGTACATACATCCATATTCCCCTCAGGATAAATTGCAATAACGTAGGTGATTACCAGGTGATTTTCAATTTGCCCCATTATCAGGGCAAATTAAAATTGTGTCCAATGCTTTGATTTTTGACCAAATACCTGAAAATACTAATAACATTCCCATCAGCCTCAGCTTTTGCTTTGTTGTAGGTGTTTGTGGATTTAGGGTTTCAGATTTTCTGCCATGAAGCTGTCACATTGAAGGAAATCAAGCAGTGGCATTTGGAGTTGAGAGAGGAGTGAGTCTCAGGTGATGTTTTATTCACAGCAGTAGAACAGAGAGCGTGAAGTGGAGAAAGGCAACACATAAAAATGGGGAGGACAGAGGGGTTCAAGGTGTGACTGTAACCATGTGTGATAGTCAGGTTGAATGTCAGATTCTCCCTGGTCACCATCACCTCCACGTTTCATGACTCAATTTACTGTTGACTAAATTGGAAGTGGATAATTCCCAGGGATAGGTTCTGATAACTGGTTTCATTTTGGATACAGTTGCTCAGACGCTAACAAATTTCTTTTCAAATCTTTTATCTCTCCTCACTCTTTTTTATTATCAGAAAGCAATGGAAAACATACATGTATGGGTAGCAACTTCCCATTCAAAACAAAAACCCCACATTGGCACATTAGAGCAGCTGTAGTTAGCTGTACCAGCTAAAATGAATATACTGTATATACTGTATATTGGCACCATGGCCACCTTGCTACACTGTCAGGGTATCAAGGTCGCTCCCTCTGGAGCCACTTATGAGACTAAATCCATCTGAGATGTGTTCATCTGTATGGGAAGAGCACACCACTGTGTGCTGAAGTGCTTATGAGTTCTGTAAATGAGGAGTGCAGCATTTCTTGTATCAAAATCTCACTGCAACACAAAATAAACCCACTGTATTAACAAGCAGTACACTTGCATTTGTTCAGACCCAGTACAAGAAGCAAGATACAGAACATTTCCAACACACGTGATACAGCCAAGTCACGTGACCTGAGTCTGATAAATGACCAATTTTGGGCTAGACTCATATAAGAATGAGCTGTCAGTCACTTGGTAACTGTACTCGGTGTTACAGAGAATACAAGTCCCAGGAGGGACACTGAGAGGACTATAACTCACTCTCTGCTGTCGCCACATCCCCTTCAATCACACTTAGCTCTCAGGGTTGTTGCCTCTGGGGCAACATGTGCCACCATTGCTCAAGGACCTAACCATACACCTCCAGAGATTTTGCTCCTGCTTTTCACATTTTCTGTCCCCCTTTCTGCTTTCAAGTGTCAAAGTAAATAGGGCTCTATTGGTTACATAGAAAGTAACTGGTAAAATAAGGAGGCTTAAGGGTGAAAGTATACAGCTCAAAGAGTGTAACCAAATGCCCGTATGTCACTTCATGCATCTCTTTTGCCACACGATTTTTTTATTCAAGATGTTCAACACAGAGACATACTATCTCAGTCAAGTGCTCTCCCATCGTCACTCTGAGAAATAGAGCTAGCTCTTTACCTTCACTTTTCTGTTTGACCTAATGTGAAAGTACAAAGATGAAACAAGGATGCTTTGCACTTTTCAGGATGTCACTCAAATGACCATGTAAACAAAACTCACCCAACCTGTGTAACTAAGGGGGCACAACTTGTGGTCAATCATTCCCTCATTACTCACTACACTTTGCCCTATCTCACACAGGCGAGATCATATCAGGAGAGCAGACACTAGAATGAAAAATGCTGGAACGCTAAACACAATGATACTACAACGAACGGGAAACGGACAGACAGTGTAATAAGTGATTGATCACCGGTGAGTCTCAAACGTGGCATGAGGCTAACTGAGGTCCGGAAAGGGACTCCAGGGCTTCCTGCATCCACGTGACGTGACACATAGTGTATATGAAAAAATAAAACTATTTGATTGTCTGTTTAGACTATAGTACTGTTTATTCATATTACACTGAGTTGAATTTCCAAATGTGGCAGACTGTGACTGAGTTTGATATTTACGGTGAAATGTCAAATCTTTAAAAGAACACAAACATGGTCATTGCTACCTCAGGCGGGGCCAGGAGTCTTGTCATCTGGTTAGATTGTAGATCAATGCAATCTTCTAAACTCATGGAGAGAGAACGAATTAAGTATTTGTTCTTCCGCTCTGCACGAGGACGTCATCGAGAGGGAATAAAAACAATAACACAGTGGAGCTCTTGTTCCTCTTTTAACCGCAAACTGCTGAACTGACGAACTCTACATGAAAAACAAAATGCTTTTATTCAAGACACATAGTCTTGTATAAGACTTTTGTCTGACCATAATGGACTAACTGTTTAACTTATGCCATTAATAAAGATTTTAACTTCAGAAGTAGTATAAAGCACTAACATTGATTCTTGTAAAGCTTTAAAGTTACATTAAACCAGGCTATGGATTAAATACAGCAAGTAACTCCATTTTTCATTGATTAAAGCAACAGTTCAAAAACTAAAGTGTAAAAGAAAAAAAGGTTTTACAGGGGCTTAAGTGTGGGACAATTTAAATAAGGCTTTAGGCTCAGAGCTAACATCAACACACTAACATACTTTCAATGAGAATGCCAACATTCTGATGTCTGCCAATTTATCCATTCAATAGCTTTTAAGGTTTTTTACTTAATACCATACATGTCAACTTCACGGTGACACAATAGAGGAAAAGCCAGTGCATCATCTAAGTCTGTATGATTCATTCTCTGGAATCCATCCGTCTGTATAAAGTTTCATGTCAATCCATGTAATAGTCATTGAGATTTTTCAGTCTGGACCAAAGTGGTGCACCAACAGAGCCACACTGCCATCCATAGAGAAATGCCGTTAGCATGACATTGGCTTTGTTACAGCTTTTCCTGCACACTACCACTGTACACTTTACTGTTCCTCTCTCAGTATTTTTTCTGAATGATTGTGATGTTTAACAACGGAAATGAAACAAGCCCAGGCTATCTGATATTTTGAGATTTTTCATAAATGAACAGCACAGTAGAACTGAGCGAAACAATCTGACCACAGAGACCTTCACAAATATTCATTAGTGGGGTCAAAGGTAAAGAGACTGAATCAACAACCACTCTGCCACTTATAATATTGTGTTTATATTAGCATAGCTTTGCAACACATTTACTCTCTGCTTGGTTCTTTTAAAATTGGGAGCTCTGAACAAAGAATAAGCTTTGCACGTCTCTGTCTGGTAATAAGAGCACAGCTCTGGAAAAGAGACCACTCCAAATTTTCCAAAGTTCATTCTACTCAAACACATACCTATAAATAGAAAAACCAGAGAACTAATAGTTTTGCAGTGGTCTCTTAATTATTTCCAGAGATGTATGTAGGACGGCAACCAATTATCATTTTCATTATCGATTAGCTGTTTAAAATGTCAGAAAATAGAGGCAAAAGTAGAACCCAAACTGATGTCTTCATAGTAGAGCTGCTAATGATTACTTTCATTGTCAATTAATCTCACGTATAATTTGCCCTATTAAATATCAGAAACTAGTGAAAACCACCCATCACAGTTTCCTAGCGCTACAGATAAGGCCTTCAAACAGTTTATTACCCAAAAATATTCATATTTATAGTGATATGAAACAGAGAAAAGCATCCAATCCTGTTGCAGCCAGCTGCTGCTGGTCTACCTGGCCCCGCCTATGTCACCTTGTCATGCTTTTCTCTCACCTGTTCCTCATCATCTCATCAACCCATCAGTACTTCAACCCTGGGGTGGCCAGCTGGTCCCTGTCAGATCATTGTTTCCATTCCGTGGAGACACCTCAGTTCTTGGATCTGCCTGCCTTTGCCTTTGCCTTTGCCTTTGCCTTGCCTGTCTCCCTGCTCAGCTGCTGTCATTATTGGTCTCAAAAAAATCCACATTTCAACCTGCTCATCTGGCTTCCTGGTCTGCTCTTAGGTCTTCTCTTGAAGCCTGCACGTCACAAATCCACCCATTTGAGAAGTCATAATCAGCAAATATTTGGCATTTCTATTTGTAAAATGACATATAATTATTCAATTACCAAAATAGTTGCTGATTAACTTTTAATCGTTTAAGCTCAACCGCATATTGTTTGTTTTGTCAGACCAACAGTACAAAACCCAAAAATATAAAATGTTTCAGTGATTCTAAACAGAGAAAAGCAGACAATCCTCACATTTGAGAAACTGGAATCATCAAATGTTTGGCGTTTTTACTCCATAATAAACATAATAAAAGATAATGTGGGTGATTAACTTTCTGTCCATCAACTAATTGATTCATTGATGAACTGTTTCTGCACTGAAAGTATGCGTATGTGTTAAACCCATTGATGTGGAGTCCTGGGATAGAAATTGAAAAGAATATGCAACTGTAGCAGCACCAGTTCAGCTCTGCAAGGACTTTGTTACCTGCATCTTTTCTCCCTGTTCTCTCCCCTATGTTACCTGTTTTGTTTTTTTACTTCAAACACACAATCGAATAAAGGCAGAATCCAGAAAAAGACACACACACAAAGCATTTACAGTACGTTACGTGCACAACTTTGTCCTTTGCTTTGATGCATTGTTTTGCTCAGTGCAGTCTTTGCTCACACTGATGTTTTATTACAGGGTTCATTTGAGGTCCCGAAGCCTTCATGTGAATCAAGAACACATTTGGCAGAGAGGAGCAGGAATTACAGATTTCTTCCGGCAATGCTGGCAGCAGGGCTTGAAAAAGCTCGGTCTCTCATGTTGGATATTGGAGGTGGGCTGCTTAATTGGCAGGACCCGTGTGGAATATCAGCAGCATGGGATGTTTGGATGTCTGGTCCTCCACTTAATTGGGGAATATACATCGTCTCCAAATATGGCCTTTTATAACGCAGATGTCAGTTACAGCATGAATGGCTGGAGTAGAGTTTGCTATAAAATTTATAATCACACAAGTGGGTTGATTATTTGAAATATGTGCTTTTATAAAAGCATGAGCACTTGGGTAAAGATTTACTCCTGCTGTGATTAAATGAGAGAACAAAACACCTTTGGATCTGAGTCAGTGACTTGTCAGTCAATGACTCTTGTGCTATACAACAGTTTAAGTTAGCAGCAACTAAGCCGAATCAATTACATAAATGAAATAATTATCCTTGGGACTGAAAAACCACTCAAATGCTCCAAGCTGCCAAACGTATTAGCTTGATAAGTTAAATGCCATTTTGAATATTGTGTTAATGCCCATGAAGTAGCTCTACGCTTATGTGAAGTGTCCATGGTTAGCTTAAACCACTTGCTATGATGACTCAAACCTGACACTTACTACTACGTCTATATGTACTATTAAACATACACTTATTGTAGGATGTATGCCAGCCAAATGTAATTAGTTTAGTGTATATCGACATGAGAGGACTGTTATGTCATGGCCAAAGCAATCCACATGACAAATCCAAAGTAACTTTTACTCAGTAAACTGTACTGTACACAGTTGTGCTTAATAGTGTTACTTACAGACTAATAAAAGCTCATTATCACAATTAAGGCCACATGAAAACAATCAGCTAACTGCTTTTTACTGCTGAAGTATTGTGAGGCAAAGATAGAATGTGTAACAGTGTTATGCACAACACTTTGACAAGTCTAACTGTGATGACTAAACGACTGGGTCAGAGCATCGTGGGGAGCGAAGGCTGGCCCGTGTGGTCCGATCCAACAGAAGAGCTACTGTAGCTCAAATTGCTGAAAAAGTTCATGCTGGTTCTGATAAAAGGGTGTCAGAACACACACAGTGCATCGTAGTCTGTTGCATATGGGGGTGCGCAGCCCCAGACCGGTCAGGGTGCTCATGATGTCATAATGTCATGGCTGATCGGAGCCACTACAACACAGAATACAGTCAATAAAACTCCTTTTCAGCTTACCTTAACAAGAGGGTATGCCAGAGATGGCTGGGGATCATGGGTGTTGAGTCAGGTCCAGAGCAAAGCCAGTCACACCTTCACCCATCTGTGGCAGCACCATAACCAGAGCAGTTGAACATAGACTTGAGCGTACCCACTGGGTAACACTGGTGCATGCTACGCACTCAGGCACTGCCGTAACACAGCCTCTGAGCAAGAAGAGCCCCTCACAGTCGGAAGCAGCCCGACAGCTGTGCTAAGAGACACCCACGAGGTGACAGATAGAGACAGATGTGCTGCTGGTCTCTGTTCTGTGCTTCTCTCCCTCTCTATCAGCCTGCCTGCCCCACTCTCTCCCCCAGTCCCTTCTCTGTTGCTCTGCTCTCCCTCTCTAAGTAACGCTCTTTCTTGTACACACATGCATTCTCCACACTGCACCCCCCCCTCTCTCTCTCTCTCTCTCACTCACTCACTCTCACACACACACACACCTCTGTAAGTCTCAGCCTCCTATGTTCCAAAGGAAATTCCATATATGCTGTCATGAAACTGGCAGTACTATTTAATTAAATTATTAAATTAAATTCAGAAATGTGACTTCAACTACAGCACAAGATCCAGTAAATACTTAACCATGGACATCCCTTATGTACGCACTAATGTTGGCAGGACTGGTTTCCGGTGTGAAGTACTTTTTAAATGGAATGTTCTGCGAACTGCATTTAAACTGCAGTCCTACATTCTGCTTAGTGGTTTTAAAGCTGTATCATCATGTTTAATTGTTCCTGATTCTCGGTGCAATACAAAAAGTATGTGTGATGCAAAATTCAGTGGGAGTGAGGCAACATTCACACTACACATTAATTATGTCCCAGATCAAAATGATTTATCAGATGTGCAAACTGATATTTTATAAAAACTGACATGTAGTTATTACAGGCTTTAGACTTGTACTTGTCCTCTGACAAAGTGTTGTAAAATGTTTTTAATACAGTTTTACATTTTCAGTGTAGGATACCTTGAAAGAATACCTTGAAAGTGCTTGAAAGGATGCCTTGGGTGCTTGGGACGTTCATAAAAAACGTGACAGTATACTATGTCGTAAAAAATGTCATAGTATAGTATGTCGTAAATAAATTCGTAGTATAGTTCATCGTAAAGAAATAAAATATGGTGTCGTAAAAGAATGCATAGTATTTTGTATAAACTTCATAGTATAGTATGTCATAAAAATCTTCATACACCTTCATAAAAACAATTGAAAGGATACCATGTGATACCTTGAAAATATACCTTGAGATACCTTGAAAATATACCTTGAAAGTCCTTGGGATACCTTGAAAATATACCTTGACAGTCCTTGGGATACCTTGAAAATATACCTTGAGATACCTTGAAAGTCCTTGGGATCCCTTGAAAATATACCTTGAAAGTCCTTGGGATACCTTGAAAATATACC
>JAVQJF010068834.1:0-11808 GCA_036023855.1 Gadopsis marmoratus
AATATAGAGCAAGTCTACACCAACTCTACATGTACAGACCCAACATTTCCACCATGAGCAGCACTAGGAGACAGTGGCAAGGAAACACTGCCTTTAACAGGCAGAAACCTCGAGCAGAACCAGTTCAGCAGGTTGTTCTGGGACTTTGAAACAGCAGCTGCAGGGTCGGTCTGACACCAACTAAAATAGACTTCTGTCAGCCGGACAGCTTATAACTCATGAATCATAACTTTTCACAGCGACGGAGACTGATGCTACTTCAGAGAGGTGGGTGTCAGTGCTTCAGTTACCTTCCCCATCAAAGTACTCCAGACATTTCTTTGGAACACACAGAAAATAATTTTCCTTGATATAAAAATATCTCACAACGAGAACAAGGAGCAGCAGACTGTCAGGTGTGGACTCTTCATAGCAGACTGAGCTGCCTGCGGCTGCTGTGGTGTTTTAACGCCGTCTGTAAAAAGCCTGATGGTGAAACTCTGTTGGTGCAGCAGCGTCTCCGATGACGCCAGCCGCCTCTGAATGTAAGACAGCTGTTAGCCGTGAGGCTGCCGCGCCCTTTTCTGCTTTTCTGTCCCCTGAATGTCTCATCCCGCCTTACATCACTGTGGCACACGCAGCAGCTGGTCATGGTCACATGGCCTCTGTATTTGTAGACTTGTGTGTTTCCACCCTGACTGGCTGCTTTCAGTGTGAGCGACTGTCACTGAGCAGCAGTTCACCTGAAAGCCAGCAGGTGTGCTGTTTAGGGAAGACGTAAACGCTACGTCACACTTGCTAATGGTGAAGAAGCAGACTTCACTACAGCACCTCCACCACATCCCCACAGGATGCACCCGAATGATTGTGGTGACACTGACTTTTCCTCTAGCGCCACCATGTGGTTCCTCATGAAATGTTTCAACATTTGTTAGATGTCTGGCAGACACATTTATGTCCCCATCAGAATGAACTGGAATTACTTTGGTGATAGATGTTGGAACCAGGAACCTTCCTGGATTTGGTTTCCCGCCGCAGAGAGCGCCCCTCAGTGGCTCTGAGCTGATCGTCAAGGCGACGCCTGAAAGTGCCGTGACATCATCTTCACTGCGACACAAAGGATGGAGGGAGGACACTGAAGGGAGGGGGTTTGTTTGTACGAGTGAATAAAAACATGGCAGGTTAGTTCAGGATGTCCCGTGTCCCTGACCAATCAGTGGTCTCCAAACTGGTAACTCGACCAAGCTCATACCAAGAAACGTACCATGTGATCTGCACAACCTTCGCCAATAGAACTCCAACAACGAACGTAGTGAGAAGAGTTGAGCTTCGCCTGCAGTGGAACTGAGGCCGTAGTCTAGTTTAACCTTTAAAGGTGCTCTGTGGAGGCGTCTGCTAAACAAGCTGACATTTTTACATTCAGAGTGTGTGTGTTGCCAGGTCCAGATGAAATATCCTCCTCCTTCACGTACAGACTGCAGAGAAGCTGAGGCACAGATCAATAATGCTGCTGAATTATTAATCAGCACACGTTCTGCTGAAGCGCAGCCGGAACAACTGCTGGACATTTCGAAGGCGCGACATTAAAACTTTAACTCCTCGTTAGATAACAGTGACACGGGTCGCACGGCGCCCCCGCGGGTTATTTTCTAACCATATCTGTCACTTTGCTGTTCGACGGGGTGGCCCGCTTGCGTTGCCTTTGAAAGCACGTCTCTGAATATTGGTGCCCTGCTCAGGCAGAGATCAATGGAGGAACAGATTACTGTAAGCTGAGCATGTGCAGTGTGGCAGAGAAACTCATATCCAGACCATCTGCTGGGTCAGCATCCTTACCAAATTCCCCAAGAGAGGGAAAACCTTTTAACGGATAGAAGAATAGATGAAACGAGGAGTTGTAAGTGTAGCTAATAAAGCAGCGATGCAGTTGTCACACACAGGAAGTTCCCTGCTGCAGCAGATCTGTGTGCACGTGAGGAGAATGCAGCGGCGATGACATCACACCTGTGTGTGTGTTGTTGTTGTCTTGTCATGTCTTGCAGGTGTGCAGAGTTCCCAGAGGATGAATCTTCCCGACGTTTTCTTATTAGTTTTCCAGTTCTGTACCTTAACACGCACTGGGTGGAACATTTTGCACAGACGTTCATGGTTGCCAGAGGATGAATCTGATGCTCCATCCACACTAATACGTTTTGGTTTAAAGCACATAACGTTTGCTACGTTTACACCGAGCGACCACACGACTCTGGCGTTTTATAAAACCCTAAAACAGAGAGCTTTTAAAATGCTGCTCTCACGCTCGCTTCCTGATTGGGTCTTATCAGCCACGATGTGTCCTTCCCTGCATGGTCATGTGATGTGTAATATGGACGGACATTATATCTGCAACGGTGACAAGACGCTGAGGACACATTAGCGTGGATGTAGCCTTAATGGCTTGGTGATCCCCTGACTGGTCCACCATGTTCCCCACAGGATGAACTGTAATAACTTTGATGATCCTCTAACGTTTCCTCTAGCGCCACCATCAGGCCAACATGTTAACGTGTCCAACTGTTTGGTTTCTGACCTGCAGAACTAATGACGTTCCCATCAGCCTCAGCTGTACTGTGTGTTTAGTGCTAGTTAGAAAATGTTAGCGTGCTAACAAGCTAAACTAAGATGGTGTAAGTAACTGAATCAGGTTCATCATGCTTCAGCAGCTCTGTGATCATTTTTTAATTCCGATATGTTGCAACTTAAATAATAACTTAAAGACGCCCTGTGGGCTTTTATGATAAACAGCCAGGTTACATTCAGTAACCTATATATAGTATATAGCAGGTCCCTAATATAGTGGGACCTGCAGGTTCTACATTCATATTTGCTAGCATTGTGCACATGCTAGTAGATCATCGAGACGTTGCTGCTTAAGCACCACCAGGGGCCAGAAGGTCCACATGTTCACATGCCGCTTCAATGGTTCGTTTTCTGAACCAGTTGGATATTTAAACAAATGAATGACAAACCAATAGCCTGGACGCTGAGCAGCGTCCCTGCGTAGAGACACTAATCAGTTATCTCTGTGCAGACGTTAGTCAGTGTCAGATTAACAAACAGAAACAGTGCTGATCCCTAGTCTGAACAGCATTTTCCCCTTTTGTTTGAATTATTTTAGCATTTGCATCAACAGACGTGGAGATAAAGTTATATTGAGAATTAGGACAACAAAGTGTAATAACACAGTGCCTTCGATAACTAGAGCCAGGGAGGAATGGTTGAACTCAATAACATAATATTAATCAAACTGTTGGTCCAGTATCATTATCTATGGTACGATGTATCACAGAACATAATCAAACTGCTGTTCAAGGAAACAAACACCTCATTTTATTATCTTTAATAACAAATTGCTTGGAATTCTTTATTTGATGTATTTTGTGAAGTGGCAGCATTATCAGATGTTTCCACTGAAAGACAATGAAGAGTAATGTTGAATTTTTTCCTCTGAGCCGACACTAAACTTCCCCCGAGGGCTTTGCGATGTGACCAGCTTTTGTTTCGGAGCGTCCGTGTGCAGTGCAGGTCCACTGACTCCTTATTAATTGCACCGTGTGGGCGGCAGCTGCATTCATGGAGACCATTACTGCCACCCTCCTCCTCCTGCTCTCCTGGGATGAAACGCGATCTTTCATGTTGCCAGACATCACCAGTCAATCAGGAAGCCGATCTGCTGTGAGAGGGAGTGACGCTGAGGGCCGAGACTCTAATGGACATACAGTGATGGATGCACTGATTACCTGCTGTATCCACCTCATCACGAGCCAACAGACGGGTTCGTCAACATGCTCCTCGGGGATCTGTGAGCCATCAGGGAGATAAAACGAGGCCACGCAGGGTTTTAAACTGACAGGAAGCGAGGTCTTCAGTTAATCACTGAATGTATTCATTTTGTGACCATAAAGTAAAGTGGACGGGCTGCAATAGCCAACTGAAGGCCCCAGTTTACAACGAGTGTCCTTATTTAGTGTATTTTACATTCTGTACATTAAAGCCCTGATGCTGACAGTGCCAGAGTCGCAGTGTGGTGTCTGTGGTGATGTTTCTCCGTGGGAATGCTGCTTTTCAGTGGCATCTTTAAAATTAGGATTAGGGATTAACGCCAACTTTTTGGGACGATTTTCCTTTAACTTGTCCAGTCCCTGCGTATGTTGCCACCTGCCCTGTCCGTGTGTTAAGGCAGATTAGTCCGGCTGTCCGTCAGCACATATGTCATCCGTCAGGCAGGTCAACACCATTCTGGCTGCCTGAGCGCTTCCACGTTGGCATCAACGAGCTCGAGTCTGCAGGGAGATGTGATTTTCCTGCAAAACACATCTTTACTCTGGTGGGATGTAAATGAAAAATGTGCACCTTCTGTCCTGCGTCTAAACTCTGCTGATGAGCTATTTCTGCTTTTCAGATCTATGTACACATTTAGATCATGACTCAGTGCTGTTCATGTTCTAAATGCTGATAGACCTCAGACAGTTCATGTGATTGCACACTTTTTGATTACTGAAGCAGTCCTGCCTTCGTGGTCGTATGGTTTGTGGTTGTGTTCTGTGCCTGTCAGCCATGATGACTGTGCACTCCTCCGTCAGCTGCATATTAGTATTGGCGGCACGGAGGAGCTGAAGTATTACAGCCAGTCCTGCAAACGCCTTGTGAGTGTTTTTCTGAAAAGTGAAATCGCTCCAGGAGTGACTTCCTCTTTATGAAGCATGAAGCCACTGGAGGCTCAAAAGGACTGAGCTTGGATTCTGGGCTGCACCTGATCTGATCAATATACCAATGAGACCTTTGCATGGCAGGACACAGTCGCCCCCCCCCCGTCACCCTCCAGCTGGACTGTGTGTTCGTCGTGGAGATCCAGTCAGGCTCACTGTGTGTGCAGTGTAAGAACAGTGCACCATGTTTTAACAGAGATAACCCTCCCCACATCCGTCGCTGCCCCGCCTCCTGACAGACAGAACTGATTAGGCCTCGGCAGCTGGCGTCAATAACAGACTACCTGGAAGCACAGCTTAAGGAACGCAGCACCAGAACTATTCAACACATCAGTGAGACACGCTGCTGCGCTGGGTGACATGTTTAAATATGGATTCATCCGCCACTGAAAATAGTCCCCAACCAATTCCCTCCTGTTTGACTAAAGTTTGGTAAAAACTACAGCGCCCAGCCGTCGTGATAGATGGCTGACCTTTTATTAAGAATTTAACTAAATATTTGTGATCTTATTTTAAGAGGCTCCACCTCTTCCTGTTTGTTTGGTAAAAACTGCAGCGAGCACCTGTTTTAGGAAACTACTGAGCATCTTTTTTAAATAATCTGTGATCCGTTTTTAAGGATTTACATCTTCAAAAGGAGTCAGAAAGAATTGACATTCATTGGATTTTGTGACAATAAGAAAAATATAGAATAACAGCAGCTTCAACCTTTAAAATCCCAAAGCCAGACAGGTTTCTGCTGCCATTTTGTCTTTCCTGATGTTAGCATGTTTGCAGTGTGTGTCTCAGGCAGCATGACCTTTTGAATCTGCTCACTGTCAGGAGTTCTGTCTGAAATGTCCTACCATTGTGCCACACATGCCTCAATATCCCAACTCCAGTCTGCTTTATCTTTAGATAAAGACATGTTTCTGTTCCCTGTGTCTTTGGTGGCTGCTGTAGATTATAAAGCACCTTGGAATCAAAGTCGCCCTGTTTTTTAGAGAAAAAACAAGAGGAGTGAAGTTATAAAACCTGTGTTCACTCAGGGGAAATTGCAGTTTTCCAGACTAGCACAGCTGAAGTGAAGTGTACCTGCTGGTTCCCTGCGAGGGCTGAACCCGAACCAGCAGCATCCCTGAAGGCACAAACAGTCTCCTCTGCAAATTCATGAAACTACTGTTGTTGTTCATGCCATCATTTCACAAGATCGGTCCAAAAACAGGTGCAAGTCAAGACTGAGACCCGAGGAAACTAGTTCCTATTCAAGACGTCTTTATACAATAAAGAGATATGATGCCTTGATATTTGACACATAACTGTCCCCTTCAGAATGAACTGTAGAAACTTTGGAGATCCTCTGAGTTTTCATCATGTCAAAATGTAAATGTGTCCATACTTTACTTCATGATCATATACAGTGCGCAGAATATTAAAGACACGCATTCTTAAATTCTTATGAATCCTTTTTTTAAGGCGCTGGTAAGAAAACACCACATAGGCAGGAATTAGTTTCAAATAATGACTAACTATATCATGATAACAATACCTCTGATATAACAGGTGTAAAGCCAGTGCAGAGTGTATTCTATATTTTACTGGAACACTCCATTGTATGGATAACTTCTTACATCATATTAAATTACTTAAATGGAAAAATCTGGACAATCTGTGTCCACAGACCGTCTGGACAGATCTTTTAAATGACTGAAATACAATCCTGTCTCTGTGTGTGTGTGTCTGTGGCGTTAGCATTAGGCTGCAGCACACGTCTGTTATGTTCAAGCTCGATAAGAGCAGGATAAGATTTCAGTCTGTCTGAGCTGCAGTTTTGACCCAGCAATCAAAGACAAAGAGGCAGGGAGCAATCAATAGCATCAGTAGCATCAATAGCATCAGTAGCATCAGTAGCATCAATAGCATCAGTAGCATCAGTAGCATCAATAGCATCAGTAGCATCAGTAGCACCAGTAGCATCAATAGCATCAGTAGCATCAATAGCATCAGTAGCATCAGTAGCATCAGTAGCATCAATAGCATCAGTAGCATCAGTAGCATCAGTAGCACCAGTAGCATCAGTAGCATCAATGCTGCGTCTTCTCTTTCTGCACTACAAACAGTTTTCATCTACACTGCTGAGTATTTCACTGCGTCTCTGTGCACATGACATAATAAATCAGACTAAAACAACAAAATCAGAGAAACTGCAAACTGCAAACTCACACTTACAAACAGCAGGTCAGTAATCAGACTTATCACCTGACCCCTTCTTTATGTTTGATAGAGCGACATTGTAATATGACTGTAATATAGCCTCCTGTAAACACACATATTAAACTCTGTGTTCACTTCTGTTTTACTTGGACTTAAGGTTGAATTTGTTGGAGACAAAGACGTCCCATGATTAGATATTATTGCTCTCATTCTACACGTTACCTCTGACATGTTGAGTATAAACCTGTACGTGCAACAAATCCGTCCTCTGCAGAACGTTTCTCTCACTGCAGTTATCCAGGTATGTCGTTCATGTGAAGTCCCATTACTGACGACAGCCAGTAACCAGGTTACAAAAGAACGTTTTGTTATCTTGGCTCTGATATTGTTAAAAGTTATTAGCTGCATAGGAACCTCTTTAACAGATAACGGATGACTCCTTTTGGAATAAGAAGGAATTCGGACGTTAACAATTGCATCCACAACCAAGCAGCTCAGACGTTGTATAAATGAAGAATTGAAATGTAAAAATTACCATGTTAGACCATGTCAGCCATCAGCAGGGAGAGACAGGCAGCAGGACGGAGGACAGACGGCTGAGACGGAGGTGTTGGTGATAACTGCTATTTGTCAGAAAAGGACAGTTAATGGGATGAATGTTGAATGATTGCTGTCAGGACAGTGAGAATACAGCCAGAACAATGAGGGTAGAAAGGCGATGAAACTGTTAATATATGTCGTATATGTTAGAATGTAACCCTGACACACGCTGGTGTGTAGCGTTACCTCATGACAGTGAGATGATGACGTGATGTGAACTTCGATCTAAAGAGCATCAAATAACTTGCAAGCCACAAACCTAACCTCACCTTAAGGGCTGCAACCCACATTTAAAATTCATTCTGCAAAGTCAGCAGATACCCTTCTGAATGATGACATATACAGTAGTTCCAGTTTATAGAGAAAGATATTTAAAATGCTTTCATGTGGACAGTTAGATGAGAACTGCTAACAAATCTCACACTGCCAATGAACGTTAGAGGCATTTTCAGTGTCTGTGCTAAACTAAGCTAACCGCCTCGTGGCTCTAGCTCCACATTTAAAGGAACAGTTTGACATATTGGGAAAAACATTTATTTGCGTTCTTGCAGGGAGTGAGATGAGAATATTAATACCACTCATACATCTGTCCGTTGAATATCGAGCAGTAAGCTTAGCTTATCATAAAGCTACAGCTAGCCCTGCTCCCTCCAGGGCTAACAGAGCCTCTGCTGTGAGGACTTGTGGAAGTCGCTGCACATATAACCGCAATAAAATCACAACTTTTTAAAATGATTAAACTAACAAGCTATAAGGAGCCAACTGGTGCATTTTAGCTCATGCTGGTAGGCAGATTTATGAACTAGCTGTTTCCACCTGCTTCCTGGTCTTTATGCTAAGCTAAGCTAATCACCTCTCAGCTCCAGTTACATACTCAAAGCGGCTATAATCAATATTTTTGCAATGGTTCAAATGACAATGTGACAATATCACAGTGAATGAAGCTTTGCAGCTCTTTGTTTCACTGTCTGGTTTTCAACTTGACTGTTTTAGTTCATCGCTCTCACTTCCTGCTCAGCAGCAGACAGCAGACCGACTCTGCTAGAGACCAGCTGGGGAACACAGTGGACCATTTAGCTGCTAAAGAGCCAGATGTTTCCCTCCGGAGGTGGTGGAGACCAAACACAGAGCGAACAGAGAGGGAACACGACTCCACGTGAAGTGTTGCTCAGAAGGCGAGTAAAGCACATCTCCAGGCCAAGACTTGAATCTTGCAATCTTGAAACCTACTGGCTAATACTCATTTAAAAGAGCTAATCTCATTTTGACTAATGTGTTCTGCCTCTTTTTCTCTCATCACCCACTGTTTGCCTCCATGCAACCAAAGCCCGGTCAAACATGACTGGAGGACTACTCAGACTACAAACGGAAACCAGAACACTTCCGATACCAAACTCTTGTCCCTTTCCTACATTATGCATTCATATGACAATATGATGCTAGTGGTTGCATGATGGGAAATGTAGGATCCAGTGTTTTTGGAGCTCGACCCACACTATAGATTATAAATATAACAATAGAAACCTATGTTTTGTGTTAATTCTGTCTCTCAGTGTTGTGGCGCTCACAGAGCTGCGTGGGAGGATGGATGCATCCTCTGAGCCGCAGAAACTGCTCAACTCTTATTATACATGCGGCTGACACAAGTGTTTTCTTTGTATTTAGTGTGCAGTCACATCGCAGCCACATTAACACTGGCTCCATTCACAAAGCAGGGCCTGCTCTGATATTCCCTTGCAGATCGTGTTCACACTCACATTCAGCCCTTATTGATCCTCCCTCTGACATGCAGTCTGCACATGAGAGCCTGATCAATACAGGCAGCATCAGCCCTAAATCTCCAGGAAGCGTCTCGTGCATGTGCGGAGGAAGAGGACAAAAGAGATGCAGAGAAGAAAGGACATGTATCTGCAGCTCGTCATGGCGGCAGACCGGCTGCAGATGTGTGCTGTAAGTTGACAGGAGGTGACACATTCAATCCCTCCAGCTAGACTCTGATTCCGCCACAGCTCAGAGCTGGCTGTTGTCTCCAAGCAACACGAGACAAACATGAGTACCTCTCACCTGTATATGCTGCAAAATACAGTAACTGCTGCAGGACACGTTTCTATGCAGGTTGCTAATTCAATGCAGTCAGACCGACCTTTGACCTGTGAAGAAAACTGGGCGGTGTGTCTGGCCTCAAACAGCTGCAGCTCCTTATTCAGGTCACAGACGGTCAGATCGACGTTCCAGGAACGCAAACCTGTTTAAAGTAGAACAGCGTGAATAATGATCATCAGTTTGGGAACAAACATTATGCACAACATTTCACGTTGGTCTACAGAATCACCTGACTGACACCTACAGGCGGAAAGGTAAAGACGCATTATAACTGATTAAAGATTTGACATTAATTAAAGTGTCGTGCTTTTCTTTACCACCACATTACACTAAGTAAAGAGGAAGTTAATACTGAAAGGAGCCATTCTGCATAATGACTACTTCAAGTACGTTTTGCTGATACTGTACTTTTACCTCACCAACATTGTGAGGTCAGTACTGGAGTACTGTTACACTGTGGTATCTGTCCTACAGTAAATTATGCTGCTGAGAAGAAGCTGATTCCCTTTGCTGAGACTTTTAACGGTTGTTCCAAATTCTGAATGACTGCCTGCTAGTTTAGTTTGCCCAAAATGGAAGTATACAGATGTGAACGTATAATTATACATATAACAGATATTCCCTGCAGCAGCATCTTCCGTTGGCTCACCTTGTGAGATCTGTTTCCTGACGGCGTCGAGGTGATGGCTGGTGGAAATCTCTCCGATCACAATCAGCATGCGATAGTTTCGGTGCTGAACACACTCCTCCGGCTCTGTCCGCTCCACTGAGGCGGCTGCTGCGACGGGGATTTCCATGGTAACAGTGCCACTAGTGGACGCTGAGCCCTTTTCCATCTCCATGACAACTGCATCCAGAGCAAGCACCATGACAGTGCAGGATGAGCAGGGAGGGCTGGTGGGTGTGGCTCTTTGGATGCTGAATATTTGATTGGGTGGCAGGTTATGTGCCTATTTGACGTCACAGCATATCATTGGACGAGAGGAAAGGAGGGAGATGAGAATTTATGTTGATCATATTTCCTACATGACGCTGCAGAAGCACTCCGTCGCTTCCTGTGAACTAGGACCTACTGACAACCTACTGTCCAATAGTGATGTTTAAGAAAGACTACACGAAGGTCAGAATTAACTTAGAATGCTCAAATGTTTGAAAACATCTATAAAACTATTGTGAGCGCTTACAGCCAATAATATTCTTTATATGATATAATATGTGGGGTTACTGAGTGCAATCAGCGTGACTTACAGAATCCCTCGTGTTGTTCTTTTTATCCAGCTCTTCCCAGACAAACGGGGCTGAAAATAAGACATTTGTGGCTCACAAAGCTTCTATTTATAGCCGTGTCACTGCAAGTACCAGGCAGTGTGCTTCGGTTCCCAAACTGACACCTCTTTGTTCTGGCTTCAGCTGCGGAGAGAGAACCGCTGACAGCAAAGGCATCATAAGACTTTAGAACATGCTCATTCTGCAAGTCATTATCAAAACACATTCGTCTCCACATGAGAAGAGATGATTTATGCCAGATTTAGATGTTGGCATCAGCAGGTCCACACAGAACAACCACCAGACACCAATAGTCATTTACATGCAGCAGCAGCACATCGTCTCTATCTGCATACAAGTACTGTCATCCAGCATCACACCGACAACACGCTGTACATGAAATCTAGCAGCAATATAACAATATTTAAAGGAATTGTTGATGTTCTGTATCTTATAGTCAAATCTCATGAAAAGACCACAAACTAAACCACAGCTCAGCATCCCTCCATGAAGGCGATCGTGTTGAGGTGGTTTTAGCGCCTGTAGGTCGTGCTGCTGTGGAACATACAGACGGGTGTTTCTGCTCTTGAGCTCACACACAGCCGACACAATGTCAGACAGCCGAAACATACAAAGGCCTCCTGGCCAACTGCAGTCAGCTCCATAAGTATTTGGACAGCGACACAGGTTCTGTACTTTTGCCTCTGAACACCATCACAATGGATTTGAAAGAATCAAGATGTGATTGAACAGTTGACTTTAAGCTTTAATTCAAGGGGTTTAACACAAATATCACAATCGTTTAGGAGTTACAGCCATTTTTATACAAAGTCCCCCATTTTTAGAGGCTCAAAAGTAATTGGACAAACTAACATCATTATAAATGTAAGGATTATTTTTAATACTTGGTTGAAAATCC
>JAVQJF010068838.1:0-20689 GCA_036023855.1 Gadopsis marmoratus
ACAGTTGCCACGCTGGCCTCCACCGGGGGCAACTCGGGGTTCAGTGTCTTGCCCAGGGACACTTCGACATGCGGGTAGCGGGAGCTGGGATCGAACCACCAACCCTGGGGTTAATGGACGTTAATGGGGTTAATGGACGACCGCACTATCCTCTCAGCCACAGCCGCCCCCAGGTGAACATAAATAAATTGAACTCACTGGGATAATAAAGCAATATTCAGCCTGGGCAGATCTGTTTGTAGTTCTCATTGTCTTTAAAAGGTGTATGTATGTATGTATGTATGTGTATTCTGCTGCTATCTGTATAACATCTTTAATTTCATCATTGCACTGTAACCTACTTTTCAAAATCACTTAAGTCACTCGTGATCCAGAAGGATCTACTAACGGTTCAACGAATCAAGGCCAGTTATGTCATTTTACAACATAGGGTTGCACCATGAAATGCAAATTGTAGCCCCGCCATGCACACACATATGGTAGAACAGATATTTAAATTTAGAATGATACAATAAAAAAAACCAATATACTTATAATTATTTACATATACATATACACCCAGAAGTGCATTTTTGGAATTTGTGTCTGGGGGAATGTAAACAGTTTTTATGTTTATTAAAGAATAATCTGCTAAACTGTGGAAAATGCCAATCAGGTTATCCTGCAGCATGAGGGGACATCATTAAATGACTTCATTCGTCTGATCAACAGTACGGTCTGAGATTTTTTGCTTGAAAACTGACTAACAGTGAATAAATCATCAAAATAGTTAACAACGAATTATCCTCTAATCCAGAGTCAGTGAGGTAAAGGGAAGATTTCATTTGCAAATCCCATGTGTATGGGTCCCTGAGAAGGGAAAAGAACACAGAAACGTATGGTTATATGGCCATAAATAGCTGAAATGTTATGATTACAATGCTGTTTATCCCAATACAGCAAGAGAGAACTGGATCAGTGGGTGTGGCCTCTGCATGTTTTAACAGACATCATAAACTATGTCACCTCATTACTTACGTATAACACACACACACACACACACACACACACACACACACACACACACACTGCTGTCTGGTCAACTACTTTGGCTTTGTCCGCCTCTCAGATTAAAGCTACCGGGCTAATTTGCTGCTATGTCACAATTCCTACATAATCCGCCTCTAATCCTCACCGACTCGATTAAACAGCCAAATCTCCGGCTCAGTATCTGGCTCTATCTGCTGCACTCTTCATTTGTACTCGCTCTCCTCCACTTTCTCGCTCTTTCCACGGCCTGCCCCTCCACCTCTCCACTCCGAACAAAATCGTCTTTATCTTCTTGGCGTCAGCCTCCTTGTGTTTCAGCCTCTCACGGATTTGTCGAAGTTGTGGGGCACATGAGGAGAGGTAGATTTTCAACTCTTTCTTGAAGAAAAAGCCTACCGCGTAGGTTTTGGAGCTTAGACTTTCAATGAGTTTAGTGAGTCTTGTCTGGCCAAAGTTTTTAAAAGTGTTGCCTGTGACTATGAGGAGTTTCCTCATCTGAGTTTGGAAGAGGAGTAATCATTCAATGATTCAACAAAATGACAGATATCTGCACCTGTAGGCAAGGCACAATATTTTGGTATCAGAAGAGTTCTGGTTTGTCTTGGTAATCTGAGTAGTACTGGCTTTGGTTGCATGGTAAACAGTCCATGTGGACAGCAAAAGAGGCGGGACACATTGGCCACAATGCAATCTCAGAACCCACTAGCTACTGTCTGACAACGATTTTGCTCTTTACCAGTATTGGTACCCTACAGATTAGATTTTTATTAGCTTTTTAAAAATACACCTGCAGTCAAATCTTATAGCCGATGGTTTCCGATATTGCTAACGTCTTGGCTAGCTACACCAGAAGCCCCAAAACGTTGGCCATTGTCTCCAGAGACTAAATCCTCATCAGATGATTGCCGATGGGTTCTGAGATTGACATTCTAGTGACAAAGCCCTCTTGTGAAAGCAGGAATTATGACTTTTGTATGTCAGGAGCAAAAGAGGACGTCAGGTGACATTGTTAAAGAGCGATAAAGTCTGCGCAGGAAAGAAGTCGAGGTGGATGAACGGGTCATAGAGACACTGGACGTTAACACAGGAGACATTTCAACATGACTAGTTGCTCCGCATCTAAACCAAGTAGCCATTATTGTAACCAAGGCACTTGTCTACGTACTCAACCCAAACCACGATCTCTCCCTAAACCGAACCAAACCTTAACCAGAGCATGGTCACCTAATACAACTCGCTTCAACAGTGATTTCTATCTGTTCTGGAAGACAGAACTGATAGTCATTTCAGATCAGAAAACACTTCTATGTGTCGCTATAAAGGGTAATTACAAATGGCCTATCTTGTTGTTCAATTTGAAGGACTTGTGCGAAATATTCAATGAATCAAAAAATGTGCCAAGGAATTGAGTGACCTTGGACAAGAGACTGAATGAAGACCAGAAACAGACATCAGCTGTCTGTGAACACCAGACCATCACTGCTCAATCCCTGGCTGGGAAGGGGTCAAAGGTCACCAACTAGGAGTGTTTGTGTTGTATTGTAGATATGAATCTTTGCGCAATTAATACAATATTTTGTCCATATAAACTGTGCCTGTATTTTTGAATGTGGATAATTTTCACATGCCTATGCAGAATCTTAATATCTACTGGTCTTAACACGATCTCAAATGCATAGTCAGTGCGTCACCCCGGTCAAAAAAAAAGCCCGGAGATGCCTGACACTTAATCTTTTCAAAGTTCAGTCCATCTGCAAACAAGGAAAGGACAGTGGGTGCATTCTCTCGATTTGCTCTCTGATCATGTCTTTTAAATGTCCCATGATCTGTTCGAAATGTGTTTTCATATGTGGACTAATTTATAGCAGTTACATAGTTTGGTGATTTTAATGAAATGGATCCTGTTGCAGTTTAACAGCTCAAACTGTTTTTGCATGCACTTCTGAGGACGCTGCACATTAGAAAGCAGGTAGTTGGCTGGGAAACAGCTGGGAGCCCCTGTAAAGACGTTACCCTGGAAAAACTCTGAACTCACCACGGGCTCGTTTCAGAAGCCATGTTAAAATGAATCACACGCGTCTGTCTGGACGTGCACACCAGAACTATTTACATAACCCATTCATCAAACAGTAAAGGGGAGATAAATGAGCCATCCATTAGTGATAACGATCAAAGATTAAAATTCTGTGTGTGTGTGTGTGTGTGTGTGTGTGTGTGCGAGTTAATATCTGCTACACCAGAGCGAACACGTCTACAGTCTTATCACAAGTCCTGCATGTTGCTTGTTCTAGTAATTGAGTGCATAATTCCTGTTCTAGGCTTTGGTGGACAAACATAAACAAATGTCTGATGAAGGACAGCAGCCTAATCAGCATCTGTCCTCATGAAAGCAGCGGACATTCCTGCCTCACTTTGTTTCTCAGCGTTGTATTCTCGAGGACCAGGGTTGAGGCCAGTTCACTCTAAATGAAACACACTTTTGCCAAAGAGGTACACAAACATGAACACAGGAACATATTTTCAGTGGGGGGGGGGATACGTGAACGCACTTATTAATGTTCAGAATAAACAGCTGACAGATCACATCTTCTATAGTTAAATGTGGGAATAATATTACAGCACAACGTGACCCACGTGATTGAGGAAATTAAAACCTTACTGTGTGGTGTTGTTTTATTCAGCATGAGTGACGCGTCACGTTTCAGATACTGTGTCCTCGGTATCAGCAGACGTCAGTACTTGCCCTGCAGAGCGCCTCACCTCTACAGGTTGATGGTGAGCTAGCTGCCGATCTGTGCGCACAAGAGCATGCCGAGGCTCCGTTTCAGCAAAACAAGTTAACGCTGGACTCACATGATAAAAGTCCTTTTTTACATACATATATATCACCTACTTCTATAACCTATAAAAATGTTTATTTTACTTTGTTCACCATTCATGTACTATGGCCAGTCACACAAAAAAAAACATTCTCACATACACCACACAATAATGTATCCACAAGCCCTGAAATGAAAACTTAAACATATTTCTTTAATCTTATTCAGTTTTAGCAGCCCCCATAGCCCCTTCCGGCACTCATGTACACATATGTGCAAAGGCAAAATACCGCGTGTACTGTAGTAGTGAGTTCACATTTACCTAGAAATATCAAATAACATTAATATCCCTTTTCGCTTTGGAAAATCTTCCCTAATGTACCACAGCACTGACGTCTATGAAGCCTCTTGCTGCTTTGATGACTCATATATATATATATATATTGTAAAATAACTTATTTAAAGCTGACACTTTACAGCGTCAGTGAAGTGGGCGTGGTGCTGCCGCCATTGTATTTGTGCCTTAGTTACTTTACATTTGAAGTAGCTTTTCATCTAGTTTTGTTCACTGCCTTGACAAGCAGGCATATTAGCAGTGACTGACATGGTTCCAATGGCGAGCCCTGCGCGGTTCTGTCGCGTGGCTCGTAGTGACCAAGAAGACGGCCGAATTATGGATAGCTGAAGAAAGTGAGTAAACGAGGGAGAGAAAGAAAAAGTAAAATTGTGGTTGACACTTGACATCTTGGGTCTATTTTTAACACGGGGAGGAGGTAAAAGACAGATGAGCGACAAGGTACGGCGGTTAAGGGGAGTTCTGATGGTTTCTCCTGTGCTCCTCTGTGTGATGTCTCGCTCACTGACAGGTAATGTCAGGAGGGGAGATGAGACAGAAACTAATATTCCTCTGTGGGTTCCGTGTGTGCCAATGCTGTTATTAAACAGAATCTGTAAAATTATTTTCCTGATGCTTGTGATAGTGGAGGAGGCGTGCGGGGGGGGAGACTCGAGAGAGCGATTACGGATCAGACAAGGCTTGCTTTTTGTCCTCCCAGAGGATGTGTGTTGGAATGAGTGAGGGAGTGAGTGTGTGCGGGGATATATGGATGTACCATCGTGATGAAAGTGTTCCCATTGAGGGAACTGGCGGGGGCGTCGGGGAGTCAGAATGGGGGCGTACGACAAGAGGAAGTGACTGCAGTGCAGGGTATCGAGGAGGGACAAAAAAAACATGTTGCATGTAAATGAGGATTTTCATTTCATATGACAGTGTGATGTAGACATTTAATAAGGCATATGTGCGCATGTATGTACGTACAGCAAAGATGTGCACGTGAGGGAGGCCTACAACATCTGACAGGATCCCTCCTCCTACCACAACCACCGATGTCTCATCCTTTTCCCGTTTAATATCACTGCATATAGGAATTCAAGTTTCTCTGGAATACAAAAACGGAGCACCGATTGCCTACATAATGTTGCCAGTCGCCTTCAGGACGTCATCCATACGTCCACGCAAACAATCCACAGAGTGAAAATATCTGCACAAAAAGTGAGCACTTTGCCTAATTACTCCTAATGTCTGTGGTTAATGGGCTCCCACGGATGGCTGGCCTCAGGAAATCAGTGAACGTAATGACCAGTCACTAATGAACGCTCAAAACATCAATGATGATGCCCAACTGAAAGGCTTTCTGTCTGTTTGCGACATTAGAGGGATCTTTTGCGTTGTGGCTCAAGTGGCGAGCACTTCCCCATTCCCAGATCAGAAACTGAGTCAGCAATAAGCTAAACTGCCACAATCCCAGACTTAATCCTGATAGATCCTGTTTAGTGTTCAGCTGAGAGACTTCCACCTCTTCAAACACATGTGCGGGGGGAGATTATGGGGGCTTTCTGTGGCTCTGCTGTACTGTACGTCAGAGCCCATGTACAGTAGTGCTGCTGCATACAGATACAGAAGAAAGATGAGTGAAGGAGGAGTAATGTGTTTGTCTTCTGGCAACAGTGGCATTTAGGAGCATTCAACACCGCACACAACATTCTGTCAGTCAGTTTTTTAGTTAGAATTTGAATTTCCTGTGTACCTTCCTGTCTTGTTTCACAACATATGTGCCATTGTTCCTTGGTGACTTTCACAGTTAACAATGGCTGCACGTGAGGACAGCTGGACCCGAGCAGCAGATCTCGATGCCTTGTGAGGGGATTGACTGAGAAGTACAGCCAAATGAAATAGCCCTCTTCGAAAAGATGTCGATGTAATCAGTCGCTTCAGCAAGTGCCCCACAACGATGTCTGCTTTACGTCCAAGTAACAAAGTCAGCTCAACGAAACATTGGACTTTGACGCGGCGAGACCGTTGCTCGTTTCCAGTTTCCAACCGACAGTCAACGTTGGTTTCTTTTAAGCCTGACCACAAGAATTACAATCAATCCTGTGAACGCATCCTGTGATGAAATTGAGGGGGGCTGCGGCTGTCCTGCTAACATCCTGCTTTCACTACGTCACCTGTGTAGATGCCGCGTAAAAAAACCTCAACCATAGCACTGTCACGTCATAAAACTGATATATTTTGCCAACGGTGATTTGTAACAGATGTCATTCTACTGATAGGAGGTCAAAGTGTGTCATTCTACAGGGCATGGACAAACCGCATCATTGTCCTTTAATAACGAGCGCATGTGGTGGAAAAGACTCCAAATTACTGTCCATTTGTGTGAGTTTGTTAAAAGCACTTTGGCAATTAATCTGATGGAAACATGTTTTCTCTGAGGGCCGTTGTCACTTGGACTGAAAATGAAGAAAGAGAAATCCAATTATGACAGTGTTGGCGGAGATCCCCTTGCATATTTAGAAAAAAAAACCAACATATTAGAACATTTACACTCTCGTGGCTGTCTGTGGGAGAGGGTGCATTAGCCAAAATAAGAGTACAGGGGAGGGCAGCGATGTGGGAGATATTTTCAATAAATAGCAATTATGCTGTATATGGTGAAGCGTGGTGGGGATGATGGCTGCACCTCTGAGCCATTATTGGAAATAATGACATCAACCGAGCTCTCTCCGGAGTGTAGTTGTGTGTGACAGAAAAATAGATAAGAGCTTAAAAGCTTATAATTACATACACCACCACCCAGGGGAGGGAGGGAGGGATGGGGGGGGAAAGTATTTGAAAGAATAAAGAGTAAACACACACACACACACATACCTTATATACCATGCAGACTCAAAAACACATAAAACACAAAAGTGAAGGGATGGATGAGACAAAATGTGCAAACACACACACACACACATGCTGGTGCAGCAAACCCCCGTCGCTCCAAGCCTCCCGGCTGACCCGAGACACTGATGCTGATGAGATGCTGGAGCTGCAGCCATTAGGAGGGATGGGATGAAGGAGCAGAGGAGGAGGAGGGTTGGACAACAAGATGAACAGGAAAAGACGAAGGCAAGGACAAAGAGAACACCGGGAGATGTTTATGAGCAGAACAGAAGGGAAAGAAGAGGGGCTCTGCTGTATGAGTGAGAAGGAGATAAGGATCATTTAGTCTCTCCCAATCTTTAAACAGTGACAACAAATGTTATTAATGAAATGGCTTGCGGTGCAGGAGGGAGGAGAACAACATCTAATGCAGTGAGTGCTGAGATGACAGGAGGTCCTGAAACATCACAGACACAAGCTGGTGGAATAATGTGATCGATGGAGCGGCTACTTTTCCACGCCTACGACTCGGAATCCCTGGCTTAACCTCGTCCCCCATGAAAGGCTCCAGGTTCATTCATATCTCAAATCACGTAGACGGGCTGAGCTCCGGTGATGCTGGGACCATTACTAAAGTTTGTGTCGTGGTTGATGATCTACAGGCAGTTAGGCTCACTCTTGCAGACGTAGTTCACCTTGGAATAACTACCTCATAACGGTGCTTTTACATTGGCTGGATGAATAGTGCAATCATTTATGTGTGAATGACCCTTCTGTTTGTGAGGCACAATGACAGACTACAGAAGGAAGTGGCTCTATTTTCTTACGTTAATAGTGCAGAGCACAGAGAGCGAGCACTCAGGGTGAGGGGAATGATTGTTGGTCATTTCATGGGCAAAGTCTTGCCACTGTTGCAGTTGGAAGTGTGCAAGAAAAATCTTTATTCATGACCCATTACAGTAAATCAACTGTCCTCTTTTAAGGCCAGTGTGCTTCACGAACGCCACGCTGGAAGGGAAACAATCCGGAGCAGCTCCACTACAAGACTTAGGTTGCCACGAGGGATTTATGTCCAAATGTTTGCGTTTCTAAATAAATTACAATACAATTTATATGCGCCATGGCTTTTGTCTGTGCCTTAACACTGAAATATATCTATTGTAATGTATGTTCTGTTATGTCAATGTCACGTATATATGAATGTGCTTGATTTATTCTGTGCATTTTTGTCTGACCTGCAGTCCATCAGTGAGTAGTGGGCGTTGTATGCGTTGCATTGACAGCTTTACTGGTTGCCTGGTGATGCCTTAAAGGAATAGCATTCTGGGAAATACGCTCCCTCGCTTTCGTGCATAGAGTTAGACGCAACTCTCATATCTGTGCATTATGTATGAAGCTACAGCCAAGCGATAGTTAGAGCAAGCCTGGCTCTGTCCACAGGTAAAAACAAAGAACCTACCAGCACCTGTAAAGCTCACATTATATCTGGTTTGTTTAATCCATACAAAAACCTAAGACTTAAAGCAGCAAGGTGTGACTGCATCCGTTCCTTATGCTAAGCTAACCATCTCCTGGTTTTAGATCCATATTAGCCTGCACACATGAGAGCGATATCAACCCTCTCATGTAACTCTTAGAATGAAAGCAACGTGTATATGCTGTATGTTTGCACAGACCTGATGGTGCAGATGCTTCTTTCTAAAGTGTAATTTACAGACACATCATCTATACAATGTTTTGTTAAGCTTTATGCCTGAAAACCACCAAAATAGATCTGAATTTGACTACTCCTTGATCTCTATGCCTTTGGCCTTTTCTGAGTAGGAGGGCAAATCTCGGTAATCTTTGACATCAAATTACTCTGTGCTGCTTGATCATTAACGTCCTACTTAATGCACCTTTCCTTCCACTTTCAGAACAGTGGCGTTCACACAAATCGAACCAGATACACAAACGGATGCCCAGGTAAACTGTGGCACTGGCAGAAAGCAGCGTCAAGTGGCACACACAGTGCAAAAGGGGGGTCTACAGTGTCACCAGGCCTCTTCTAACTCCACTCCATTAACTCTTGTGACCGTCAACAGTCATGCCTCTGATCACACTGCCCATAAGCTAGATGCACAGTCATTACAGTGTGTGGCAGTCCTGCTATTTAGCCGTGTGGACATACGTGGTTGCAGTTATCGTGGATTTGTGTTTGTTTCCATAAGAATTTCCGCTTTTCTCATATTGAGCACAGCTGAGCATCTCTACTTGCTACCTCAGGGCGAGTCTCGTTCTCAAATGTGTACGACAATATGTGCGTATTAGAGTTCGGCCTGACCACAGTCCGAGAAGAAACCGAGCCCTCCCGAACCCGACAGACATTCTGTTTTTTTATGTGCGAACCCGAGCCGAGCCCGATGCAGTTAATGTAAGCTGAAGCAAATTCGAAATGCCTACATATGGTTGATTTCCCTGCATGGTATTCGGTAGTTTTAAAGTTATCCAATGACAAATTCTGTTGGGCATCCTCCGTGAATATTTACCGCCTGAAATAGCTTATATGCTGCAGTCATGCGTTGTCACTTAAATAGCAAACCCTAGCACTGAACAGGAAGCACCGCGCCCAACCAACATAACTTACGCCTCCTACTGTCTTTTAACGACATTTCTTCACCCGTTCAGCCTCCCTGAAAACACCATACAGCTCTGGTGCCCTAAAGGCCTCAGCTTAATAATGTGACTATAATGACTTTTCCACATAGACGCCTCTACCATACACAATTACTCCATCTGGCCATCATTGGGCCGCTGTAATTATACTTTGGTAACGTCAAAGACATTCTTCTCAGCACACAGGTGTCAGTCAGTTGGACTGTCATAGTGTAGTCGCCTGATACACTATGAAGTAGTATGTAGTAGATTATTAAATCAGTTCAGGGTTTCCCACAACCAAAACGTGGCTACACTAAAGCCAAAATGAATTATTAAAGTTTTCATTAAATATTGTATATCTTGGGCTTATTAACCTTCAGGGAAAATGAGCGTTGGACAGACTCAGACCTGACTCGGCAGAGGAGCTGGCACTTGATGTTTAAGGTATGTTTTCTGACATCACCCACCATTTTACTTTTGTTTATAGCTTAGAGGTTATCATTTGCAACGAGCGAGACGATTTGATAGCAAGCTAACGTAACAGTGTTAGCAAGCTTACCTTTCGAAAAGCAGAGCAGCTAACCTAACTAAGAAACCAGCGTAGCTGATCAGCACGCGTATTTAAAATATTCTAGTATACAACAGTATAATGGTGGGAAATCAGGAAGAAACTCCAGCGATGTCACAGGGAACAAGGAAGCTGAATATTGGAGGCTGGATTTATTTTACATTTTTTTGGTTCTTGTTTGGGTGCCAAGGCAGGAGGTTTGCATCCATGTTGTTGCATTACTGCCACCTTCAGGTGACCCCTGGCGCTCTACAAGTACACAAATCCCTTTTGCTCCACATTTCGCTGAGTTATGTGGTGCAAAAGCGAGCGTGCGCAGAACTCGTCTTTTGTGAGCGACAAAACAGCATTTGAGACTCGCAGCGGCAGATTCAAGCAGTTGTAGTTATTTACAGGTGTCCAACTCTCATACATGAATTCACATTCTGATTTGCGGGTTTGCTTCACATTTTTTTGATCCGGGTGTGTGAACGTGTTTTGCACCGTATTCACTGCAGCAACTGTAGCAGAAATGAGTGTATGAGTTTCTTAAGTTGTGATTGGTAGCGCAGGATTTGTGCACCTGCAATGAACAATTTGAGAAGGTGTCACTGCTGTGCTGTTTGTGGGAGAGGAAAAATCTACAGGTTTGCTGCTTTGACAGGTGTTTTTCTCTGTGACTTCAAATGTACTGACACACATGTGTGACTATTTTCTACAACTACAAACTCCACTGTCACAGGTCCTCGGGTGTTTTGCTCCAATAATACCTTCATAGGGAGAGACAACACTTGTGACTGGACAGATACGTCACATAAACTGGCAGGTTTCAGAACATTGCAGACCAGTGCTTTGCAAGTAGTAGTAGTAGAAGACGTCACTTGGCTCATGGTTGTAAATAGAACTTTTGGCCCTAATTCCATTTCCCCCCATTGCAGCGATCCACAGACAGAAGGGAAACGACAGGAACGTGAAGGGACAGTCAACGAGAGAGAGAGAGAGAGAGAGAGAGAGAGAGAGAGAGAGAGAGAGAGAGCTGCAGCCCGGAAACAGATGTTTCTACGCTTCTCCCCCTGCTGATTTTGAGTGATTATTGTGAATGCTCTGATTAATAAATGTAAATAAGCAATGCTTTGGTTTGTTCTAACAAGTTCGAGTCGAGCTGAGACGGGCCAGATCACACCGCTGCAACTTTTCCCTGCAACGTTCTAAGACCCTTTCTCCGGTTGATCCAATCTATAAACTCTGAAATGTCTTGGGTTCGGTCCCGTCGCAAACCTGTGACGAAGTGTTGTGTCCCTCCCTTTCAGTGATCTGAAATGTCATTGTGAAATGTTTTGACCTTCAGCGCCGCCGCAGTATCAGGCCAGATAGGTTCTCATTTTTAGCCGCCGCCAACGTTACTTTAGTCGGCTAAAGAAACAAACATTGATGGCAGACTGTCATATCAGCTGTTGCTAATTCTTTGGGTAACTTGATGACATCCGTACATCCATTCTCCTCCGCTTATCTGCGGTGGCAACAGGCTAAGCAGGGTTATTAAATATCCAATATGCTGTATATCCATGAGTTAAAAAAATATTTTCATATTCGTTATCAGAGTAGACTTCCAATCAATCACTGAGATAGTTTTTTCATGCTTAGGCTGTGTGCTCATTCCATATGTACCCCACCAAATATTATTTGTGAGGGAAGAAGCTCCACTTTGCGACACCGGGAGCAGCTTAGGGTTCAGTGTCTTGCCAAAGGACATTTCAACATGTGGGGATCGAACCACCAACCCTGGGATTCAGCCCTACATCCTGAGAGTTATGCAGTTGTCAAACATACAGTACTAGTTGAGTGTGCAGCTGTGTCATTTAGGTAAATACAAGTATCAGATTCCCAATATTAAAGAACTCAGATCAGGATCCGGTGATTGAGACGTCCCTATTAATAAGTTAACACCATCAACAGCTACATTGATACATTGAAACCCTGCAGGTAATGGTTTTATAAATTGTTAGATGCCTGAACACAACCATGTCCCTTTTCTGGCCCTTGGACATTCTGTTACTGGAAAACAAGCACCCCTACGCCACCATAACAGCAGGAAGGTAATACAAGGAAACATTTCAATGATATAAAATGCTAATATGCCTTATACTGAACCTGTTCTCAGTGAAAATGCATTGTCGACCTGTGTATCTCGATGACCAGCTTGAACAAAGTTAAACAAAGTTTTTAACAGCTCCTAAGGAAGAGATGAAGGTGGGAAATGGATATAAAACGATACGGCAGCTCACATTTTTAGGAGCTGCCCAAACACATCATGAAGAAAACCCGGTTTATGTCAATGTCCCTGAAGTCGTAAGTGCATCAATCTCTAACCCCCACCCCCACCTAAGTACCTCCAAGTAAGAATAATTCAACACAGTCTATCTTGTCTAAGCCCATGCCCTCAATTCCCATCTGTCCACAGCTTTATTCACTTTTTTATGAAGGACAGGTCAGAAGGATTGCGGTGTGGTCACGGTTGTTGTTGACTTCTGCTTGCAACATCTGTCAGTGGCACTGGAAGCAAGCAGCGTTTGCTCATAGCAGCAGTGTCATCTTGGCCAACTGGGGGGCAAGACTGCCGTGCAGCCTTTAGCAGAATCTGGGCTCTTCTAAGCCCAGTTTTGGTAACTGTGGCCCCCTGTGGGTTAAGGACATTCTACAAACCTTGACCTCAGGAGACCCTTTCAAAACCCATTAGATAACTGTAACGAGTGTTCAACAAACACAAGTTAGTTTTTTGAGACGCAGACATTTTGAAACGACACAGCAAAAAAAAAGATACTGATTGTTTCTACTGGAACGTACTGAGACCATGTTGGCTGCGACATTCAGTCACTCTGTTCATGCTGTTACACAAGCAATGACAGACCCTGTGAATGTTTTGTTTCTCTACAATTGCAGGTGTCGGGGTTTTATTCATCTTTGAGTTATTACCTAACAGGAAACTTTGCGTGCATATTATGATGATTTAATTTCATTTGCATTTTGGACATTCCCTGGGAAAGCACACAGAGCGTTTGTAGAAAAGAAAGCCTGTGAGTGCTCTGTATCTCTAAGCTTGCAGGAACGTTATGCTGATGCCATCTGTGGTGCCTTGCAGTAACGTGCTGAACGACAGTCCACAGTTACACCCACTACGTCAGTATCTCGTGTAACATTTCGTGCTTCTCCCAATCTCAGATTTCAGAAAATTAATTTCTTCTTTCTCGATTTTTGAGCTGCTGTAACGGTGAACTTTCCCCCTGTGGGATCAATAAAGTTTATCTTATCTTATCTTTATATTTACGTACGTATATTCCGAAAAAGACAATATTCCTACTAAGCTGGTTACATGTGTAATGAAAATGAAGGCTCCACTAATATTCCTGTTTACATGCAGCCGTGCATACTCCCACTGTTTGATGGGGTCGATGCCCTAACATGTCGTTTATCACGTCAAAATATGGAAAAGTGGAACAGCTGGACTTTTCTTTTGTGCATGCACCTCTACCCCAGCCTTGCAAACCATTGGCTAGTTGGTTTGTTTGCAACACACAGACCTGACCGTAAACAGGCAACATGCACTAAAAATCCCCAACTGAGACTCATATTTCAGCTACCGAGCTCCTCTCCTGTGGAACCAGCTTCCAGTCTGTGTTCGGGAGACAGACCCCCTCCTCACATTTACGAGTAGACTGAAGACTTTCCTCTGTGATAAAGCTTATAGCAGGGCTGACTCAGGTGAGCCCTGAGCCCCCCCTTAGTTATGCTGCTCTAAGCCTAGACTGCTGGGAGACATCCCATGATGCACTGAGCTCTTCTCTCCTCCTCTCCCTCTCCATCTGTACGCACTCTTATCCCATTAATGCTTGTTACTAACTCAGCTGTTTCCCTTTCACTGCTCTCTCTCTTTCCTTCCGCTGGACACTGATGGGTGACCCTGAGAAGATGGGTGACCCTGGGAGGCTGGATCATGTTGAATGTGGATTCTGATGAAGTTGACCGGATTCCACGTGTTAGCAGGAGGTGGAGGAGACATGCTACAGCAATCTCAGCATCCATCTTGGCCTTGTAGGCGATAGACTTGAGGGAAACCCAGTTCTTGCATTTAAAGGGTTTTTCCCTTAAATAGAAACTGTGATTGTGATACAGAGATTAATGTATTTTGTGATGACAAGGACCTTCTTGATTGGATCCCTGTCAAAAAGAATGAATTATAATAATGAAAAAGTTGAACTAGAAGACATAAAATAAGTCTTTACAAAATATTACATTAAATGTTAAAGGTTTTCACTCACGTGAACAGATGTAAACTCATGCAAGCCTTTCATCACACAGCTATGACAGAATAATATTTGGAATAGGAAAAGTCTGATGTCATCAGTCGCTGCGTTTTTATTATCAAATCCCTACAAAAGACTCAAACAAAAAATGTGTTAATCCGTCTCTCTCTCACTTTCTGACTGGCTTTCAGCTCCAAGCACATTGGTTCCTAGTGAAGATATACATCTTGAAACATGTAATACATTTTTTTTTAAAAGGCTCATTAATTCCCTAAACCAGCTGGACCACATAGTTTGTAGCAAGAGGAAATAGTGCATTTGTTGGGCACTATTTTCAGTGGCGGATGAATCCACATGCAGTGCTCTAGTGAGTATTTGGGGCAGCAGGACGATGTACGTGGGTTTGAGTCCAAATAATCTCTAGTGTGTGTTCATGGTTATGAACATATATCAACAGGCTAATTTAAAATCCAGGACTTGTGCACTTACGTGTCTTTTTCTTCTACTTTTTCCACTATATAACCACATAAAACCAAAACTGTAACTGTATATAATGATACACACTTCTTCAGGCCCATGTTTTTGGACTAAGTTGTTTTTAGTAGCGGTACATTTGACCTTAGAGACAGTGGCAGTGCTAACAGCCAAGCCACTGTGCCTCCTCCCAGTCAGTCCTGACTTCTGTCAGCCTATTACGGAACATTGCAAATCCATTTTTTAGGGCCATCTGCATTGTCTGCTTCTCTTTTCTTCAGCAACTGGATGGAGGGGGCGGGGATGGTGGCTGCAGACAGACAGACAGACAGATTGAGCAGATGGCTCACACACTCCCCGGTTCCAATTAATCCCTGGCTTCCACCGCAACTCTTCTTAACCTGAGCTCGCTGGCCCAGTGATCGAGCTACACCAAAACCCATATGGCTGGAAAACACGCACAGGTGGCAGTTCATCCCAGGCACGCTGCCAGAGCAACACACACAAAAGCACACACACGCACCATTACACACTTCCTCGTGTGCACTAGTTACACTCACATATAAAACTCACACTGCTGCTAACATTTAACTTGCTCTTACGGAACTGTCAGCTTTCATGAGCATATGCTGAGTGCATGAAACAAGCGGTAACAATAGAAAGTTGATATATAATAGTAGTAAATACATTATTTCATCATAAATGATTTTTGAAAAGACGACACGTCACCTGATCTAATTTGGTTCATGCTGAAACCTTAGCAGCAAAGCTTGGCCGGGTTTCCGTCCGAGGAGTTTTTTTCTGATGAGAGAATATTTGCAGCAGATTTCTTCTTCTTATTATTATTATTATTTATATTATTTTTAAGTTTTATTTGTGCTACTAACAGGCTTCTGATATGCCCACTGAGTTAGTGAGTAGAATTCAAAATCTGGATTCCAGGTTTTGCTCACAGCTATCCACATAACACTGAATGGAGCCTTCATAAAGGCAAAAAATAGAAACGTTTTGGGGGGATTTTTGGTTAGGAAAAGAGTAAAAGTCGTAGTTTTGCATATACAATGAAAAAAATGCTTCAGTTTTAGGGCCTGTTATTGTGCATGTTGGTTCACAGTCACTGCCATGGCTTACTGGGGCACTTGATGTCTGCAGTGACGAATGCCCATTATTTGGCGAATTGGGAATGTAGAACTGCTGAATCAGTGTCAAGTCATCTGCATTTCAACCTTTGAGGTGAGAGAGGTTTGAGACTGTCCTGTCCTAAAGACTTGGCGTGTCTTTAGACGCCCCTCTTTATGACCGTGTTCTCATTGCAGCTTTGCTGTAACTAGCCTGGTGGGGGTGTAATCACATACTGTATAATCATATGTAGAAATGCTAGAGTTATAGTGGTGAATGGACAACGTCACCATGCCTCCAGCTACTGTTAAACGTGACTGGATGCCAGATGGTGCTAGAGACATATGTCTCAGCCAATTTTAGTGTTTAGTCGCTGTATCGATCGCTTTCAGATAGCGTGGCAATCTAATGCAGGCATTTCCAGCACCCCCCCTTCTCATACCCTATCCCACCCAATAGGAGGACCCAGCGACAGGTGTTGCTAGTGTTGCGTGACAGTGGCGTTACTCTTTCTCGTTACTCTTAGAAGAATTGTTTTGCGTCACTGACTCTTCTCCTCAGACTTCTACTGATGTCTTGTCTCGCCAGCTTTCACCTTTTTGTGATTTCTTTAGGCCTGTGGTGAAGAGACACACACACATGCACATAGCCTATAACTTCTCCTCAAGGTTGGTTATCTGGCACTGTGTGGTTGCTTGTCCTGCATCAGACCTCAGACTTCTCTTTAACACTGTATAATACACTCTTGCTCCAAAACCACATTTTTCACCTTCTTTAGAGTTGTCACAGGTTCCAATGCCGTTGCACAGAAATTATGTTGGTGTGGTGACTTCGGCTCCTACACATATGCCCATCTTTCCACCAAATTGGGTCTGATTCTTGAAGCGGTTCCTTCCAGGGTTTTTGGAACCCTGGTGCTAACTAGCGAACGACCAGTTTGAGCGGAACCATTGTAATCAAAGATGTAAACAGTAGGAGCAAGATGGCGGATCTGAGCTTTTGTTTTGTCATTACAGATGTTTGTTTTTTAAAAACCGCTTTTGCACCAGAAACAGGCATGCACCATCTAGTAATGATATAACACCAGTAGATCATAGGCCATTGTTGCCTTCTCCATCCTTTCTTTCAAACCTGTAGAAAATGACACGCCCACTGATGACGTCACAGGTCAAGGAAAGCCTGCGATCTTTTGGTTCCAGCTGGGTAATAGGGGTACTTTAAAACCAAATGCAGGGCTGCCATGAATAAAACAATATCATGCATTAAGCCTGTCATTGATTCTCTTCTCTGAGAGGTGTTTTAACTCTGCCCTCAAGCCCCTGTAACACACCCATCCTCCCCAGCCCTAATACCAACTGACCCGGAAAATGACATTTTGTGCAAGGTCTTAAAGCAATTAAAGATGTTGTTGTTCCTACAATACCCATGGTGCCTGATGTCAATTTCATTTTGGCCTCCTTACCACCCAGTTCAAAAGTTTATAAACCGGCAGACTTGTGTTCAGCCTGTTTTTTTCCCTGATAACTGATACTGATAACCAGACAGCCAGCAAGTCATGTGTGGTTGAGGGCTGTGCAGAAGAGACTTTAAGACTTCAAAGTTTTAACCCTTTGACCTCTACAATAGAAATGATCTGCCAGTGCCTAAAATGGTATTTCGTGGAATATCTTCAAATGCTTAATATCCCAAAATTCAGCACAAAGCTAAAAGGTTATGTAAGTCAATGAACCTTAATACTTTTTTTAATCTAATTTTATTAAGTAAATATACAAAACACGATCCAAAACAATTCTGAACGTTGAAAATATTATATATATAATATAAACAAAATATTTTCAGTTTTTGAGATATGATCATTCATGAGCAGAGTACGAAGGTGTTTTTAGTCTGTAATACAAATATTTCCCATCTTACAATTGTCATGTTCCTTGTTGTGGTGCCTATGTTTTCATGTGTGTTTACTTGTGTGTGGTCTCGTGTTTCATGTTTAGAGTTCTCCTGTGTCGTGCCCCTGGTTTGTTTCCTTTGTGTGTCCAGTGTTTCCCTCCCTGCTGTGGTTCCCTCCTTATTTGGTCATGTTTCCTGTCTCGTTAGTCTCCCTCTGCTGTTGATCCCTTTCACCTGTTCCCAGTGTTCACCTGTGTCTGTTTCCCTCGTTAGTCCTGTGTATTTAAGTGTGTTCAGTTCTCTGTGTCGTTGTGGCGTCATAGCCAATGTTTGCATGGGGTCTTACATGTGAAGTCATGTTAGAGTAGTCTATGTACGATTGTTCTCTGTGTGCCCAGTTCCTGTGAGTGTGTTCTATGTTGTTAGTGTTTGAGTTTTCTCCATGTTTTGATATTCTGCTTCCTTGGATTTTCGATGACGTACCGCTTTTGTAAGTGCTCCCTCGTTTGCGCCTTTTATTAAACCCTATGTTACATACTGGCTGTCTGCGTTTGGGTCCCTCCACTCCTCCACAGAGACGTGACACAATTGCCTAGATTATCTAGTTTTACATCTCTAAAATCTGTACAACCTAAGCTAAAAGTCTGTAGGTCAATAAACTATAATGACTAATAAAATTATTTCAACTGTCATAAATTAAAACACACACAATGTAACATGATGACGTCATCAACTTGCGGCACGAGCGAACAACGTGATGACACAAAAGACAGACGCCTTAGCTTACAGCTACAAAGTGACTGAACGCTCTACCTACTACAGCTTTATACAACAGGGTTATACAAACGACCTCCAGCTCGGGGCCGTACCAGGGAGTCCGTTTTCAAAGGGTTAAACACTCATCAGATCATCAGACCTGTTGTTTGAGTGCAGCGTCTTCAGTTGCGGCATGTTTCCCCATAGAGAAACTCTGTTTTAAGTGTATAACTTGTCAGAATCATATTTAACAAGAGGTCATCTCGCATCCAGCTGCTACATTTGTTGTGATCCGTCTATTTTTACTCCCGTCTTCCCACACGCACTTCACACTTTACCTCATATCAGGTGATGAGTTACTAATTGCTTTACTTTCTTGCGTGGGTGTGAGGATGTCATTTTCTGCCTGTGAAAGTGTATACAGGTGACACTGGGTAATTTGAGGAGAAACCCAAATATAGAGCTTCATACACAGGATCACACGAGCACACACACAGACAAAGACATGACACACATACCTACCCAACCCTCTGTCCATGCTCCCAGCATGCTTATGTGCTCAGTAGACTGATCACACAATAAAGAAGGATCAAAGATTTGGGCCTTCATCACACTGTCTGTGTGGATAGAGAGATTGTGTGTGATCATAAATGGTTGATGTTGGGCTTTTTTCTTTTCTTGGGGTCTGTAATCAACAACACACTGGTAAAAACAACGTGTGTCAGTGCATGTGTACATTTGGAAGAAAGAGAGATGTGCCAAGTGTTCTGGTGCCAGATGATCAGAAGAGAAGACCGTAAAGGAGAGCGGATGAAAAGCTAGGAAGGCAAAGGAGAAATGAGAACAAGGGAAGAGGAAGAAGGAGACGATGCAGGATGACAAAGAGAAACCAGATGAATGAGGGGGATGAAGCCAAGCGCACTGGGAAGAAACAAGTGTGAAGAACAGGACACGTAAAACTCACATGGTGCAATCAGGAATCACATCAAGTACCGGCAAGTAGAATATGACAGTTTGTCAGTTTGTCAGTAATGTAGGCAGGTGAGACATGGGAATAGTTTTCTCGCCTGAGGATATAAATCACAGAAAAAAGAAAAGAAAGGAAAAGGTGCATTGTTCTGGTGGTGTTTCTAAATTCTTTCCAGCAATTAGTCAAGTTTCCATCAGAGTGTTATGCAAATCCCAACAGAATTTCCAGGAAATCTGCAAAAGAAAATGCAAACGATTGTGCGTTTCCATCCGCTTAAGTGAATATTAGAAGTCGGTTCATGGAGATAAACAGGTGGTGGCGATATTCCTCCAGTCAAGTGCTGTTAAGCCATCACAGATGACACAACGAGACATAAAGGAGGTCGGCACAAATTATATGGCAAACAATGATGTGGGAAAGATGACGGAGATATGGCCTTTCTGTTAGTTTCATGTGTTAATGTGAGGGAGGTCACAGCGTCCTCGTCGCTCCACACAGAGCTGATGTTTTCGTCTCTTCACTGGAAGCCTGGGCGGCGTTTAGGTCGCGCGCTTCATGTACGTCATCATTTATTCCACTGCTGTCTGTTTTCATTCCACTTTGTTGCATTTACTTTTAATCAATACGGGAGCCTTTCCGCGTCAGCAAAGCATACAGAGATTGTTGCGATATTTTAATGTTTTTTCCACTTAGGTGGAACAAATAAAAACACATGCAAACATCAGGTTGATGGAAACACAATTAAGTCAATGAAATTCAGTTTTATAGCGCCATATCATAACAAAGTTATCTCTGTTATCTCTGTTCATATAGAGCAGGTCCAGACCGACTGTTAATTACAAAGACCCAACAATTCTCACCATGAGCAGCACTAAGAGACAGTGGCAAGGAAAAACTCCCTTTAACAGGCTGAAACCTCGAGCAGAACCAGAACCAGCCTCTGGG
>JAVQJF010068850.1:0-34396 GCA_036023855.1 Gadopsis marmoratus
TAAACATTACTAATGTCCCCCCCCCCACAAATCCAACCACCCCATTCACATACATAAAAACACACACGGAGAAAGTGCCATCATTGGCAAACAGCTGGCTCCATCATGCTCTACTATTGGCTGATTAGAATGACTCCGCCCCAGTATCAGAAATGACCTGTACATGCAGGGACAATGATGGCACACAAACACGCTCCAACCCTGTAATCACACATGTGCGCAAATGTGTTCACCATTCTGACCCTCTTTCTCTCTGCAATGCCTGACTTCCTTTCCTTGGCAATTAAAAGGTACCAATTGTGGTTGTCATTAATCAGCATGTCCGCTTGCTGGTCTCCAATTCATATCTGTCACATGCAATGGGCAGAAAGTAATAGGTCACCAATTACACACAGGGAGCCTTGTAAGGCTTTGGAGACAGTGGGTTTAAACAGAGCACACACTGAGTCACACGGAGACACATGCAGGCACACGGCTGAATAGGCACATGCACAACTAAAGAGACACACATCAAAAGCACACACCTCACCAAGGAGCCGTACACCTTCCACCCCACCCCCCCCATCGGTGAGAGGTTTGACAGGACCTGAGGTGAGGAGGAGGGGAGAGAGTGCAGGAGGCAAGAGGAGGGCAAGCGAGCGGCGAGAAGATGAGCGAGCGATTGTTCCAAGTCCTTTAACAACAGAGCGGCTAAACTGAAACAAGATGTTTTCCCTCGGCGGCCAAGCTCTGTTTTAGCAAAGGCGGGAAGCAGCTGTTGAACTGGAGGCCCAGAAGAAAAGAAACCACAATAGAAGCCATCGCCATTCCTCTGAAATCCCCCTCCTCATTCGGTTCAGTGATAAAAGTGGAAAAATCCTTGACTCGAAAACACAAACTGACAAATCTCATTCACATGAATGTCAAAGGTCAAAGACTCATCTTTCAGGGGACATGTCAAATATGATGTTCTGGATTTGAAATCTATTGCAAAGTAGTAAGTCAATGAAATGGGACTTCTTTGAAATGATGACGTGTTTAGTTTTCGGTTCACAAGTAAAACCATGTAGTAAGACATGTGGATCACACGCATACAATAATACAACAGGAACACACACTGATGTGATGCAACTCCCACATATGAGTTGAATTCAGCATGTGGGATGGAAAGATGAATGATATAATTGCCACCAGATGTAACGGCCTGTCGAGCGGCAAGTTCTGGTTTCTAAATAAACAGGCTTTTATGACTCATAGCCTCATAGTGGTGACGGAGCTCCGGTTTCCCCTGTTGAAACACAAATAAATAATCATACGCACCCCCTCAACGTTCCACCATTACCATTTTGTTCTTGGCAAGCTGTCGCAGTGGAGTGTGTGTTTTGTATTAGCCCGAAAAGAAAGAGTGAAATCCTTTTTTCAATTTGAATCTGTTGTATTGCTTCAGTATTTCTGGCATGATCTTGCAGATATACAAATACAATGAACGCACGCTCAACAATATCAGGTTTCTGCTGTATTTTGCTTTTCCTCGCAAACATGTGTGACTTCTGTCTGCCGTTCCTCTACAAAAACATAATAGACACTTTTGAAAGGTTTCATGCTGCTGTGTAAGTACATTGTTAAGTAATGCTATACTTACTGTTTAGCAGAGAGAACGCAAATAAAATGAAATCAAAACATTGAAAATGCACGCGCTCGCAAAAAAGTACAATAGTAAAGCCAGATTCAAACATTGCTCACGTATGCAAAGTCACAGAAATTTAAAGGGACAGTTGGACATTTTGGGAAATGCACCAGCAGCTGGTTTGCTTAGCACAGACTAGTAATGTTGGACTACTCCTTTAAACTTCCACCCCACTCTCTCTCTCTCTCTCTCTTACTCTCGCTCTCGCTCTCTCTCTCTCTCTATATATAAGTCAGTCAAAGCAGCACACAGTTTGTAAGCCACACAGAAACTCACAGATTCATGTTTAGCAGGCCGCAGAAACAAGGTGGAGCTCTTTGGTCGGCGTTTGTATCGTCTTTGCTATCGTCTCAGCCTGGTTTCAGGGGGTTTGTATCAACGGCACAGTGCGTCGTTGTTTAAACCTCAAGGCTCCATTACTGCACGATATATACAGAACATGAAATCCCTGTCTGTCCCCATTCACAGTAACACAACTGGTGGCCAATTTATTATAACATTCGTACTGTTAAGCAAACGCCAGCCCTTCCTTTTCTCCCACCCCTCTCATCGCATATACAATTATCCACTCAGTGCGCTGGGCCCAGTGTCAAACCTGCAGTACCCAGGACGTCACACTCACATTAGCCAGTGTCAGTTAGCAGTCAGTCCTTTTGGGGTCCAGAATGAGTGCCAGGGACTCTTTTTCTCGCCACGTGCCACCAGGTAGAATTTTAATAATTGACGGCCAAATTATAGAGATTCTGCAGAAAGCAGACAGGTTAATAGCCGCAGTAGAGGACAGGAGAAAGTGTGTGTGAGTGTGTACGTGCATCTGGAAAGGATATGCTCGCACAACTCTGTGAGCGTGAAAAGAAGTGAGTGAAGAAACATACGGTGGATCTATATGCAGGAGTAGAAACTGCATAAAGGACTACATAACGTTTTTCAGTTTTTCAATGCAATAAGCTATATTCACTCTCTCCATTTAAAGAGAGCTGCATCCCTTGATCTTGCTAATTGTGTGAGGTTAGCCATGCATTAAACTGATGAGCTTAGGGCCAAATCTATCATTAGTGCCTCTATGCATATTAATGAGGAGATCATTTCTAATAAATCAGTGACAAACAAAATGGAGATGAAGATACATTTTATATAAGGGGAGCAAGTAGTACTATGTAAGAAATACATATTTGGGGCTGTGTTTGCACTTACACAAAACAATTTGAATGCATGTGTGTACTAAATATAAAGATATCACATCAAGCATATGTGTGCATATTGACTATTCAAACAAATCACAATTTCAAATCTTTACATTACTTTATACACACACGTGCATCCAACCTCTGCTCAGTGCAAACAGCTTAATATCCATCGATATGCTTTGCTTATCTTAAAGGGTGTTAAAAAAAGAATACAATTTTGTTCTTTGCAAATGTCTTCTTCATCTATTTTTTAAATATGAGCGAAAACACAAACGACACAAAAAAGAGGACAAACACTGGTCTGCCAGAGACTGGGAGGAAATCCAAACAAAATGAACAAACACACCTTTTCTCTGACTGCAAAAGGCTGTCGTCATTATCAGTATTGACAGATTCCAAAACATGTTCACAAAAAAATAACGGCATATCTACTTTCTATGCATTGGGTGCGATCCACAACATTGTGGCAGCATTTTATATGCATGGGTAACAGCCAGGAAGCAATCTTTACTGGTATTGTCGATGCACGGTGCTCAAAGGAGAGAAAATCGTTCAGAATGAGTTGAGAACAAAAAAGACAAAAAAAAGAAAAAGAGACTCTGGCTGGGTGTTGAAAATAAGTCTGAAGTAGTTGGAGGCAGAGAAAGTTTGACTCAAGCAACAGACATTTCGTCACTTGTATTTATTGATTTGTTGGCGTGGCCTAGTTAAAAATTGTGATGCAAATAAAAACTTCCAAATAGTTGAAGACACTTTCTTACATTATATATTTTATGACTTTTTGTGCTCTGAGAGAAGACGTGTCCTTTGCAATGGCTACGCTGTTTTTTTTCTGTCAAGTCTACTCAGCTTGTAAATTGCTTCATTTTAGCCTTTTGACTATAAAATGAAACATCTCAAATGAATTGCCTCTTTGTGAAAAAAAAAAAAAGCTTGGTTCTGACACATGCAATCACATTAAGAGCGCACTACTTTCCATCTGTTCAGTCCCTATTCAAGCATGTCAATTTGGCAAATTTCAAAAGCCTGTTGATTTCATCATAAACAACGTTTTCCCCCTAAAACTGCCACTTATCTATCAAGCAAACCTAGAGAGTGGTAAAAAAAAAATTCACATTCACACAGAAGGCACAGATCACTGCGTGGATAAAAGAACCAGCCACAACTGACAGAAGGCATTAAAAAAATAAACGAAGGACGTGATGTCAAAAAAGCGCCAGTGCTGGAACTCAGTTTTGAAGTCACTTATATATCAAACATCTTTTTTTGAAAGTCAAGGCAATCTTTTCAATTTGACATGTCCTTTGTGCTTTGTCAACTAAAACACATGTTTTTCAGAGATTATTGTAAATGATGAAAGAATGTGAAATGCTGTTGGTTTAAGTGGTGCAGTGGCGAAGGAGAAATCTGGGCTTTTGTTTTTATTGAAATGTTCGCAATAAGAAAATAAGAAATGGCTTGTTTTGTGGTGTTAGTATTAAGTTGTTTTGTCGCCACACAAAAGCAGGCTAAGATTTGTATACAGACGGATTCATCTGTATTGCTGAAACACAAAAATATTCTCGTGGTCATTAACAGAATTGTTTGTAACCTCCTATGAGAGTTTACAGCTCAGAATTTCTATATAACAACAAAATTGCAACTACAAGTATTTGATTTTGTGATATATTTTTTGTGTGATGAAAGATTAAGGATAATGGGAGGCACAGCGGTGCAGCATTTAGCGCTTCATGTACCCCACCTGTTGCCAAATTCATGCTGCGTGGCATAGCCTATAGATAATGAATGGTTAGTTAAGGTTACATTTGGGTCATAGATTTACTTATTTAATGTAAATCACCAACATTTTTAACATATGGGATAAAAAGTAAAAAGTACAAATTAGTATGAATTTGAGCCCGTGAGATCAGGCATACGGTTTATAAATGTAAGCTGGAGCTGGAGTGGGATGGTAAGAGGTGGTAAGGTAAGAGGAAGAGGGAGGAGTGGGTGCGTATACCAGAACATACTGTAGTTCATCCTACAGTCTCTACTCCAACCAGTGGAACCGCCGAGTCCTCACCAGTCATTCCTTTAACCTCCCTCTGCCTTCATCCCTCTCTACTTCCCCACCTTCAGTAGCTTCTTACCTTCCCATACTGGCCCCCCCTCCCCCCCACTGTCCTCTCTCTGATACACAGTACAACAGCTGGAAGTGGATTGCTTCATCCAGGCTTGGCTACCCACCAACTTTCTCTCTCTGCTATTTTAAGCTCCTACCTCTTTTTCTCTCTGTTTCTCTCTCAATTTAGTAGAAAGCATAACAGACACTGACAGATGTTGAATCCCCACTCTACTCCTTATCCCGCTCTCTCGGTTTGACTCTCTCCTTTCCCCTTGCTCTCTGTTTTATTGGTGAAAATGTGTGCAACAGCCATTGACACAGATGTTGAATGTTGTTTGCAGGACCCAATCCTACCCCCACCCCCTCTCAGTCTGCACCTGTGCAGAGTCGGTGCCAAGCTCCTGTTGAGCCTAAATGGGAGGTCCAAACATTCCCGGAGCTTAGCTCATGAAAGCAAATCTTCCATTATTATACACTGTATTATGGGCTGTCGCTGGGGCAGCCCTGTTTGGAGAGCCACCAGCAACTAAATGATGCGAGGGGTCATGTGCATGCAAAAGCATGTAAATACCCACACGTGCATGCATACACATACGCACATACACAGATGCACAGGCACGGCAGGCTGTATAACTCTATCTGACAGACATCTATTTGTATGCATACAGCTTCATATTCTCCGTACATACTGAACACACACACACACCCACACATACATTGATCTAATTGAAGCTATTGCTAATGAAACAAATTGACATTCTCAGACATCCATGGTGTCATCCATGTCTCAGATCTACAAGGTCTATTTTGTCTCTGTTTATCTATCATAAGTGAAACATAACATTAATGAATCAATCTATTTATTAAAGTTTAATGCCCCCCTTGACCTTTTCATTTGCTCCCCTGAGATATTTTAAGCTTTCCTGAAAACACTCCATCACAAAATTAACTACAAACATCTCCGCCAGCACAGGCTAAATGAGTTTCAGGTGTTCCACAGAGGGATTTTTTTTTTAGGGCACCGGTGCACAGCTGTGCCTGTTTTAGTTGGCAGGAATCAGTTTACTGTTGCACTGCTTTTTCCTCTTTGACCAATGATTCTATCTTCAAACCTTAAGTATTTCTATATAACATTAAATATGTATGAGTCAATGAGCAGCTATTAAAGCTAAAGTTTGGAAAACACAATCTTGGTTATTAATTGTCAAGAGTTTATCACTGCAAATCTCAGCTAGTCTGCTTCATCAGTACAGTGTGGGTGTGGTTCAGTATGCTCACATTTAGCTAATCGTAACCAAAGAACTCATGATTGGTGCACGTATTTACACGGCATCACCTTTTTCTAACTGTGTCCCACTCAATTCAAACCACTGAGAGGGCCTCAGAGAAAAACTCAAATACAGAAATCTGTTATGCAAAATAACAGAAACTTACCAGGAAAATAGCGTGTTTATGTCGGACAGAGTAAGAAGCTGATTGAGAAAATACATTTTCAGAGTTCACGTCTTTGTCAACACAGATTATCTTGTTATTCGCTGTTATACACAGGATGCTGACCCACCCACCCTCTGTTTCATTTTCAGCAGCGCCATTTTCAGGCTTTGTGCCCTTCAGCAAAACCTCAGCTGGTCCCATTTATGCATCGAATTATCGCTAATATTTGATTAGCGATGTTAAAAAGCTGCACACAGTACATTTAAAAACAAAAAAGTCACGTTTCAAGACTGATGCCTGTATCCTACAGATTTCTACAGAATATTTCTACGGGATTTATTATTACATCGTATGTATGGTTTATGGGTGCCATTGTCTCCTGCAGGTAGCGGTAGTTTCATATGTCAGTCTCTAAAATAAGTAACAGATGGAAGTCGGGAGGAAAATTAACCATGGAGGAAAAAGGGGATAGGTAGGAGGGATGGTACAAGTCGAGGATGAAAATGAGCAAAATGTAATGTGTGTACACCAAGGGAAAAGAGTTTGGGGAGGCGCGAGAGGGAGGAAAGGATGGAAAGGAGGGAGATAGCTGAAAATTAGTGTGAAACAGATCGGAGGCTGTGTGCAGAAGCAGCAGATGGACCGGGGAGCAGCAGAGCGAGGCGGAGGAACACAGCCTTTGTTCTCTCTGCTGTCTGTCTGCATGTCTGCCCACCTTTCTGTCTGTCTGCCTGCCTGTCGGTTTGTTTGGAAATGTTTTAAAGCTCACCAATATGCTCCCGTTCTCCTCGCGCCATTTCTTCTCTCCTCCTCTTCCTCCCAAACTTCTCCATCTCGCCCATCTCCTCTTTACCTCTATCTCACCTCCCTCCATTCTCTCACTTTGACCTCCAAACTACCTTTTGTAGATTTGTTTTGTTCCTTACATCAACCCAGCAACCCCAGCACGTATGGTACCTGGAGACCTTATAGACAACCTCTCTCTCTCTCTCTCTCTCCCCCCCTCTGGCTGCCCATAGCCCAGATGTTACGGTGCACATGCCATTACACCTACACGCCATTACTCCTAATATCTCACTGGGGTGAAAGTATGCACGTGGCAGAGCTCATCTGTGACGACTCTTCACAAGCCGCAACACACGTACACACACACACACACACACACACACACGCACATAATTACACCCACAGTAGAACCGCACACACACAATGTCCAGGACAACTGAGGGAGATTTGATCTCAAACCTTTATCAAAGCTCACCAACTGTCTTTTTTGAGGCTTTGCTCATCTTTGTTTTTTGAAATTCTGCAGTGAATATTAGTGATATTTTGTCTGGCTTGTCTGTACTTGATTTTTAATTACAAAACGTACAGACATACAGTTGTGTATGTGTGTGTGTGTGTGTGTGTGTGTATGATCCTGTCTGGGGCACCCTCGTGAGATCATCCCAGCTCTCCTCACGGCAGGGAGTGCAGTGCCATGCCATGAACAAAGGATTACTCTGTACGTGTGTGTGTGTGTGTGTGTGTGTGTGTGTGTGTGTGTGCGTATGCATGTGACTGCACACATACCCCTATATCCTCAGGGCTGACTGCTGCCTAGCCTCTATTCTATCACCATCCGTCTCTTGCTGTCTGTACATGTGAGTGTGCGTACACGCGTGCGCACTGATGCTATCATCATATTAACATAGATGACAATCTGGTGCGAAGGTGCTGATCAAAGATAAATTTCCCTCCCTGGCTCGCCTCCCGTTAATTACGCCATCTGTGTAGGAACGTAGCGTCCCGAGTGTGGGGGAGGCCGATCCGTCAAATGCTCCCGTTCTCCGGCACCGACAGTAATCCACCAGAGACTGATCGCCTCCACACCTCGGATAGGTTACGCACACATGGCCGCGAGAACGCACACATTCAGTGCTCGGCAACACATACACGCACATATGTTGCTATCGTCTAAAACGCACACACATATGATGTATATACACAACCCTTAGCTCACCTCTCACCACCAATCACACACCTTTCAACACCTCTCAAACAGCATTTCATTCTAATCTCTATGACAAGTTGCCATTTGGCTAGTGTCAAACAGCTTTCGGATGTAATGTAATCAAGGCAGTCCATTTTTTACCCCCAAAAGCATATCTGGAAAGCAAAAGTTATATAAACACATTTTTGTAGGAGAAATGGTTGGAACAGGCTAATTGCTGTGGATTTGGTGAGGATAGCCTGAGCTACGCACCACAACCAAAACCATGTACTTGTTCCTATTCATTTGTTTTCAGTAAGAGAGTAATCCTATCAGTGACTAACAAGGTAATTGTATTACTGTCTACATGAGGGTAACATGGAATGCCATCCCCAATAGATTGGTTACTAAGTGCTTTAATTGGCAGATATAGTTCATCCGGTGAACACAAAGGAACTTGGTAAAGAAGCCCATCCTCATAATGGTATACGTTCACATAAAACACAGCAAACTCATTGTTAATCTGAATATGACAACTTCTCCGCCAGTATCAGGTTCTCTAGCAGCAGTGTAAACACACAGTATAGCTGTGCCAGGAGGAACTTCCAGCCTCCAGAGAGGGGGAGAGGGATCGTTGCCCCGTGCCCCACACTTGTGCCAGATGTGTGGGGTGTGCTTTACGAGGGGGCGCTTGGCACAATGTACCACTGTGACGGAGAGGCACACGCCATTAAACTCTTTCCTCTGGGATGCCTGTATGCCGCTATTCTTTAAAAGTCCTCTATCCCCCCCTTTCCTCTACCCTTCTATCCTCATCGCCTCTGCTCTCCCATCATTCCATCAATCCTCCCATCTGTTACGCTGTAAACCAGAGACTTTTCTAAATGAAATCTTAACCTTCCACTCGTGCATTTCTCTCACTCCATCACTTACTCATCCATCCATCCATCCATCCATTCATCCATCCACCAATGTCTCTCCAGCCATCTATCACTTAATCTCATTTCACTGCAGTCCCCCTTAGAATCTCTCATGTTTTCCTCCTCCCCTCCTCCAGCTTCCCCAACAGTCAATTGAAGCAGTCACAGCTGTGCAGCCATTTCACAAGGGGCTGCACTGATCACGCCATTACGATTATTGACTACATTAAGCAACGATGGCAGGGGGCGGTTGGTTGTAACATTGACCACAGTGCTTATGATCAATAGACCCTTTGAGGGAGAGAAGGTGTTGCATGGTGCCAGGCGGAGCCCAAGTGCAGGACACAGACCCTGGAGTTTAGGGAAGCGCACACTGGTTTATTTGAGTTGGTGGGTCATGGATGTTTCGGTGTTAAGGAAGCCGATGGCTGAGGGAAAGGCTGGCGAGACATTGGGTGGCAAGCCAAGGCAATAGGCAGGCAAGCAAGGTTGGTGACCGGCAAACATGCGGGAGAAAGCTGGTAAGCTGGTGGGTGAGGAGTCAACCTGGAGCACAGGAAACGACAGGGTTAGCACGAGTCAGATAGTTCCACAAACTAGTATCAAAAACAGGGATCTACTCAGGAAATACTCAAGAGGCCGAAAGAACTTGCTGCCGCAAAACTGAAGCAATGATCTAGCGACGAATGAGTGAAAAACCAGAGCAGAAGTACTGCAGGGTGATGAGATGATGACTGGCAGGTGACTGATTGCAGACTCGGAGCAGGAGATGTGTAGCTGAAAGCCACGCCTTCCAGACAGACAGATACACACACAAAGAGAAACAGAGCGGGACACAAGAAGGAGAGGGAGAAGAACACCAGGAAGCTATGAGCACGGCCGAGCCATGACAGAAGGAGATGAAACAGTAGACTTAAGATTTAACACACCGGAACACTGATTTAGGAATCTTATAGAGGATGAATAAACATGCTTACATATCCTGCACTAAAATAGTATATACGGCCGACAGACATACAATGGTGATTAAAGTTGGAAGCAGTGGAAGTATCTTTTTCACAAACATACACATACACACACATATGAATACATATTAAATATATACATACTGTATATATGTCACTGTACTGTGAAATTAATTTGAGGCTATCCTGAGTGTTTCCTTTGAATTCAGAGGTAGGGCAATCCAAAACAGCTTTAACTATCAAGGTAAAATAAACACAAACAACCACTTTGCTTAAAACAAGACTTCTAAAAGAATATTTATATCTTCACTGAGTAATTAATTACCACCTCTACCACCCACCGGTGTCCTTGGAGATGTTATTGGACAACCAAACTTTAGTCCTTAATGTGCAGGGCCCTTTAAATGTGAGAAACATTGATGTGCACTCTACTCCCTATTGAAGCATTTCATTGACACAAGAATCAAGGTCATCATTAAAATTTCAAAGACTTCAAAGCAATACAATCTTTAGTACTGCTTAAATTGACCATTAAGAGAAAAAAATTGAGTTTGGCATCTTAAAAATTCTCTTTCATCCCTTGAATCATTTTCATGCAATAATGATTGATGATAAACCTATTGAGGGAAGGTTTTGTGCGGAAACGCTAAGAAGCAAACACAACCAGAGTGTAAGGAGTGCAAGTTTTGTTCAGTCGCGTTTTCAAAGGGAATGAACCATCACTCTTTTTTTTTTGGATCAGTTTCAATCAATTAAAGATTTATATAGTATATTAGTATACACTGATCAGCCTTAACTTTATGACCACTGACAGGTGAAGAACACAGATTATCGTGTTACAAGGGCACCCGTCCGGGGTGGGGGGGGGGTTATATTAGGCAGCATGTGAACATTTTGTCCTCGAAGTTCATGTGTTGAAGCAGGAAAAATGGGCAAGTGCAAGGATGTGAGCGAATTTGCCAAGAGCCCAACTGTGATGACTAGGCGACTGGGTCAGAGCATCTCCAACACTGCAGCTCTTGTGGGGTGTTCCCGGTCTGCAGTGGTCAGCCTCTACCATTGATGCACGTGGGGAGAGAAGGCTGGCCTGTGTGGTCCGATCCAACAGAAGAGCTTCTGTAGCTCAAACTGCTGAAAAGTTCATTCCGGTTCTGATAGAAAGGTGTCAGAACACACAGTGCATCGAAGTTCGTTGCATATATGGGCTGCGTAGCCCATGCTGTCATAATGTTATGGCTGAACAGTGTATTTATTGTCATTTAAACTCATTCTTTTCCGTTACACGTGAAAGATCCATGTGTTTGGTTATGTAACTTTTGTGGGTCCTGGTGAGTTCATGTGCCTGTGCTCATTGTGCCTGGTTCTGCATTTGTGTTTCTGATTATGGTGCACTTTCAGGTCCCAGGCCCCACAGATGAGAGGCATGCTCTCCCAGGATCCTCCTGGAGCTTTCCCAGATGGCCTGAAGAATCCCTGCCCGTCTCTGAACTGGCATCGTTGCCAGGCCGGCGCTCGCTCGCAGGGCACACAAGACTGGGGACTTGGCACATCACTCTCTCTCAGGACAAAGGAGCAACTTTTGGAGGTCATCTCGGTGTTCTTGGACCAGCTGTACTTTCACTTTACATTTGTCATTTTCAAAAATCTGGCAAGACATAGCAAATATAGCATCTGGAAATGTACGCTCATATATAAGCATTTACCAAGGTACATTGTGGGATATGCTTACTGTCCTACTTGATTGCATATTACAAGCAAAGACAAATGTGCCTGTAATGCAGTCAGTCAAGGACTCCACTGCAAACTGTAGTGTCGCACTGTTTTTATTGTGACATTCAAGACTAGTGAAATGAAGATCAATTCATGAATAGATGTAAACAGCACAAGTGCACTAGATATAACCTGTAGATTAGCCCAAGTGGCCAAAATATATCGCAATAAAACACATTTTTTTCTCTGCAAATTTGTCTGCCTGTTTGTATCAACCATGCTGAGTTCAGTGACTGTGGAGTCACTATGAATCGTGGGGGAAATCAACTGATGAACAGCTAAAGAGACAAGCAATGCTTTTTTACACACTGAATTGTGTTTGTAAGTGTTTTATGAAAAGAAACATGTTGAGCTTTTTCATTTTTTATAAACCATACTGTACCTTCCTGCAACTCATGGAGGTTTAGTTAGGAGCTGCCGTATGAGTGAATGTGAACAATTAGACATTTTACTGTAAATGGTCAATCTCTAGTAAAATGTCTTCTGGTACCAAGGTGACATTCAGTGGTCACCTGTCTTTGACTCCTCTATTTGCATTAACCCATCGTGTAGCTACGAACCATGCAATGTGTCGCTCTCGCAACTTTTTCAGTCGAGTTTTTTATCAGGACACCAAATGTGGTGTCAGGAGAAAACGGGAGGGGAAGATGAAGATAGGGAGCAGAATTAAATGATACGGAAATTAGAGTAGGCGTAAATGACTCGGCGAGGGTGAAGGACGGAATAAATTGGATTGGACTGATTCTGGAGCCAGCAGATAAAATCCAGCAGGGATAAAAGAGGACCATCTATGCTGTCATATGGAACAAGGTGTGTGTGTGTGTGTGTATACATGCATGCACAAATTAATTCATTTGTTCATTATTAATAGATACTCCCAACTTCCTGTCTCATTCTTTTTTTTTCTGTCTTCATCTTTGTCCTACACACACACAGGAATGATTTAACATATTAGCACACTGGCAACCTTGCTGTCCTGGACTCTTTTCCTGTTGTTGTTTTCCTATGAAAAGGCTTGGGGTGGAGGTTTGGAAGCTGTGCGTGCATTCGTGTGTGGTGTGTGTGTGCGGGCACTTCTAGTGGTGGTGCTAGTGGGGTTAACTGGGGATGTTGTAGGATGTGTGTGTTGCTGTGATGAAAGACACTCCTGCACGGTGCCGTCTCTGGGAACCTGGCTGCCCTACCATTTCCTCCAGCTGGAGAGGTTGGAGTTTTAAGCCAGACGTGTTCCAGTCGCACCTGCAAGACAGGGTTGCCAACTTTGCGTACCTGGCTGGAGTAAGATTTTGATGTCCCAATATAATATAATAATATAATAAACTTTATTTATATAGCACCTTTTTTAACTTCAGTTACAAAGTGCTTTACAATACATCAGAACACATAATAATAAGCATCAGCACAAACATAAGATGCAAAAAAGAAAAAGTTAATATAAAAAAGAAAATCCGCCACATCCTTAAAACTCCCTGGAGAATAAAAAAAATGCCAATCTAAAAAAGTGTGTTTTTAGTAGTTTTTTTAAATGAGTCAACAGAGTGAGTTGATGTAATAGGAGGGGGGAGATTGTTCCAGAGTCTTGGTGCTATGGCGGCAAAAGAACAAGCGCCTTTGGTTTTAAGTTTTACATACGGTACAACCAACCATTTTTGATTTGAAGACCTAAGTGCTGATGCATTCTGAGCTAGCTGTAGCCCTACCAGGGCCGCTTGGCTAAGACGAGTGAAGAGGGCATTACAAAAATCAAGACGGGAAAAAATAAATGTGTGAATTAGTCTTTCTAAGTTTTGAGTTTTGAAATGTGTCTGAGCTGAAAAAAGACAGGATTGGACCAATTTTTTAACATGAAGATCAAAGTCAATTTTGGGTCACATATTATGCCAAGAGTTCTAGAATTGGGTTTGACGTAAAGGGCAAGTGGGCCAATAAGCTGAAAAATATTATTTGTTATTTTTTCAGAGCCAATGATAAGAAGCTCATACATGCACTTTATCACATATTTGGACTTAATTCAACGTCAGGGTTTAAATAAGTGTGCACCTTACACAGGTAGTGGGAGTGGACCTTATATTCTAAGATTTAAGGACATAACCTGACTACACAACCCGACTACACAACCCTGGGATCTCCACCCTGGGAAATACTCACAATTTCACAATATTAGACATACAGTGACCCAGTAAAAGGCACACAGGTTCATTCACTAATGAAAGTCAGAGACATGTTGTTTCCAATATCAAAACTACACCATTTTACTGAATATTCACAAGTAGCAAGAACACAATAACCTATGCTGCTCCAGACACACAGCCAATACAATGAATACACACACACAGACAAATCTACACATGACCACACACACTCACTTAGCCAAATACATACATGAAGACACACTCTTTCACTCACTCACGGCTTCTGGGCTCCGTGCAGGGTTTTCGGTCAGAACATCTGTCCAATCAACGCGGCGATAAGCATCGTGCACCAGTGAGAGAGTAATTTAAAAGCACATACTCATAGAATGGGGGTTGCGTACATAAACAATGGAATGTACAGTCGCCTGTTCAACTCTGTTGAAGTGCCAATGTTTTGGCATCAGAAGTGTTTCGGCGAAAGTGTGTGTCTCACGGAAGAAGCAGCAAACACCAGTAAGAGCCTCAATCCACCATTTGCCTTTGCCTGTGTGAGTGTGTGTGTGTGTGTGTCCCTTTCTAGAAGTATTGTTAATCCCCAAGGCACAGCATGCCAGAAAGTGAGAAGAAGAGGGGTAAGGCAGAAAAAAAAGAGAACGGTAGGTTTAGAGGGAATATGATAGGAGTAACCAAAAGAAAAAAAATTATAAAGGGATGAGAGAGAGCCACAGATGGGTCCAGATCAAGAAGGCAACGGAAGAGCATCCAGGGAGACACTCAAAAGCAAGCCCTGAGGGGAGTAGAGAGAGACAGGAAGACCGAGTGTGTGAGAGGAGTGAATAATCCTTTTAACCCAGAGAACTTATGGAGCTCCCGACCATAGACAAAGAGAATGACTTCCACTCGTGCAACCAAAATGTCTGGTCAATCAACTGTTGATAGGAGAGAAAGAGAGTCAGATATATGTCAATATTGTTCTTGAAACGTTCATGCCAATAAAGCTCTTCAAATTGAACTGAATTGAGATAGTGTCCTATGGCACAGACAGCAGGGAAGGTAAACCTTGTGCAGCACTACCCTGATGCGATAGGACAGCAGCTCAGGCCCAAGATGGCTCTAACCTCCTTGAGCGAGACTTTGGTTTTTACTGGGGCGAGGGTACTTTAGCTGAACTGGACCTCCGACCTCCATGTAGAGCGGGGAATGTAGGATAGATACACTTTCACCCTTAGTAACACAATCTTTAAGCTTCCAGTGAACAATATGTCTGTATTAAAGGTCTTCACAGGTCCAGTCGGTTACTCGTAACTCTAATCGCGGGTGGGTAGGCTCCTGTTCTTTCGCCACAGGTCTTGGGTTTGTTTGTCAATATGTCTTAATACCAGAGTGAATCAGCTCTCATCATGTGTTGTGTCAAAATCATCGCAGGAGAGGAGAACATTTTGTTTTTTAAAGGCGGGATGGGCAAAATGACGCGCATTGCTTCTCTTTTCGACCACTGGTGCTCATCAATTGGTGGAACATCCATTTGGGCCTGTTAGAGTCAACCACATTTTGGATTGGGTCTAATTACCCTCCGGTATATTTAGTCCGAGCCTGTCCACCTTTTAGACTGTTACTCTTTTCTTTAAAAATTCTTTATTCATGCAGATTGTGTTCAAAATTTTGGACCACTGAAGACTTCAAGCCCGAATTACATGTACGGCAATTTATTCCCCTTTTTCTATCTACTCCTGAGTTATTGCTCCAAATCGTCTTTATACAGTTTGTACATACCACATTATTTGATATGATGGAGGGTGATTGAAGAATTGTGATATGTGATGCACACCAGTGAACCTTAGCGTGAACCCCTGTTGAGAAGATGGAATGAAGTCAAAGTCAGATGACCTCTGTGCCTCCTGTTAAAAGCTACAAGTTCTTTAACTCGCCCTAAGGCGCTGAGACCTCCAGAGCGAAGCGAGAACGGTGCCTTGTGAGTTGCTTTAATTACTTCTCTCCCTCCCTTGCCGCTAATACCTTTATTTTATTAGGCCTGATCTGATTCATATGCATAGTGCAGACATAATTTTGATTTGAAATTCTTTCTTATCTGCGGTGGCTGGGACTACCCCTGCATGACTGCATCCAAAATCAATTACCCTGCCTGGTCCCCTGGCGAGCATTTGGCGAGGAACAGAGTGGCACAGTGTGCAGACTCTATCACAGACTTTTAACCTTAAAGACAATGTTGTTTTTCACTTTGAAGGACATCTCTGATACTGGAGCATTGCAGTGTGTTATGGATGAGGAGATTGTCATATCCCTTCAAAACATACCCAAATTCAAATCACTCACTCTGAAAGCTGGTTAGAAGGAGCGATTTTGTCACTTCAGTCGGGTTGGAATGGAAACAACAAGTGAATACAAAATTTGACTTTTAAAGATGCACAAGAGAAGTGTGCAGACAGAAAAGCTGCCTCCTTTCCACAAGAAACACCAACCATTCTCTGTCAACTTACCTTGTCATATGGCATCTTACCATCATATTTACAGAAGGGTAACACCTGTGTTAAACAAACATCCCCAAAGATGTTTGGCTATTCATTTGCAGCAACTTCTCGTTATGGATCCATTATGGAAAGCGCCCAATGCACCGGTGTGTAATGACACAGGCAATGCTTGCTGTAAAACAGTGGCATATGGCTAAACTACACAACATTAAACATTTTGGAGACTGTGCCTCCCTGGTGCCTAAATAGCACAGCACTTTGGCAAATAAACCATTACGCAGTGTGAATGACTTATGGACTCGCGTGCCAAGCTGAGCTTCATAACCAGTGTTTTACTGAGACAAACAAAGAGGCACACAAAAAGAGAGCAGTCTATGCAAAATTACGCACACATACCAAACGTGAGTAAACGTAACATAAAAATATTAAAACGATATATATTTACAGCGTATACACATTTTCACATGTATATACACCATCCAGCTAGTCAAGCATCCATTTCTGGCTGGTCACAGTGGCAGAAGACTGAGCAGAGTAATCCAAAAACAAGTTTTCCCAGCTACGTCCTCCAACTAGTCTTTGGGGATCCCGAGGTGTTCCCAGCCCAGCGGGTGCTGGCTCTGCCCTGGGGCCTTCTCTCATTTGGCAGATCATTGGAGTAACGCCACAGGGAGGTGTACAAGAAATGTCAAAATCAGACGGCCAAATCAGCTCAACTTGCTCCTTACGATGTGGTATCCAAGCCCTTTCTGTGTCCCTGAGGATGAGCCCTGACCCCTGCTCAGCAAACAAAATCAAAAGTTACACCCTCAGCCTCAGCATCGTCTTCACCATGACAGCCACAACAAGAGATGTCATTTTCAACCCATTTAGGACAATTTGCCTTTGGTTTCAGAACTACGACCATGGATTCAGATTTCATTCCATCCATTTGCAACAAACCACAGTCCAACAAGGACAGGACTATCATCTGCAAAACATAGAAACGTAAACCTAAAGTCACCAAACTAGATGCACATCATCATTTTCAAGTGACTTATAATTGTGACGATTAAAAATAAAGCTTGTTCTCTCTGTTTATTGGACAACTGCAGCATAAAAAGGTCTTGTGGACCTTCTAGATAGACTTGTAACAGTAGCCTGAACATACAGCATGTAATCTATATAATATACACATACACGTGTGCGATCACACTCAGGCATACAGTCTACACACACAACCTGCATCACAATTGCACATTTTACTGTATACTGCCTCTGCCTCTGCATCCACTTCTCTGTGCCAGGCATGTAAACCCCCTCAGTCATGCAGTTCCAGCCATTTCTGTGTGATTGATGTGAGTGGTTAGCTGGGCGACAGAGGTCACAGTGCCTTGGAGATTGTTTTAGCCCTACCTGCTCCTCTTTTCCACTTCCATCTCTTTTCTGTTTCTCTTCCTCCCCTCTCGTTCTCTGTCTCTCTCTCTCTCCCCACCTGGAGTGTCGTGAACCCTCTCCACACTCCACCACCTAATTATATCCTGGACGTGTAAATGTATTCATATTCATGAAGGCACAGATGCTAAATTAAGTGTGGCAGGGACACGTTGCACTGTGCCGACTGCACAATCTGCTTCCTCCACTTACAGGAAGGAGGGAGGGAGGAAAGGGGCGTTGTAGCTGAAGGGAATAGGAGAACACTGAGGGGGAGAGAGAGAGTTAAACAAAGAAGGGAAGAAAAAGAGGAAGACTAGAGGCAGAGATAAAAACAAAGCAGGGGAGAGAAGAAGGAAGAGGAGGTATAGGAGAGGGGAAGCAGAGAATAACAGAGGAGGAAGAAGAAGGGGAAAGGCGTCCATAGTTGGTTCAGCGGTGTCAGGAGGCAACAGCCATGGTCACGGCTGGACAAAGTCATTTATTAAACCTCAGCAGTGCCTTGAACCACCTGAGATGTCACCATCAATGATCCCGCCGAACTCCCCCACCAGGCTCCTGCCATCCTGGTCCTGGCCACATGGGCCTAGGCGTCGATGAGTGACAAATCAAAAAGCCAGAGTGCATAAAAACCTGGAGCCGGTGGCGGCAGAACGGCGCGCAGGGAACTCAGGGGCAGATGGAGGGAGGTGCAGCGGTGCGCAGCGAACAGATGGCCGCTCCGAACTTGATATATGAAATTAATAACGTTTCTCAAATAGAATTCAGAATCAGGAATACATTACCTGAATTTTAATAACTGATTTTCTCTTTCTGTGTGGAGTGGGGGGTAGAGGGGAACATTTGCATGTCAATGAGAGATATGTGAGGTGTAAACAAATGCAATGTGTCCCATTCCAATGGTTGTTGGGTTTTTTTCCCTCCTATGGAAAAGCAGACAATAGAAGGTAAATACCGGCAGCTGAATTGTTCTGTCTTAAGCATTACTTTGAATAGGTTTAATTAATCAGGACTTCAGAAAATTATGAAAATCTCAGAACACTAACAGAGGCTTGGATCACCTTTTTCTCCACTGCCTGAATAATGGAGGAACACATCCTTGAACCTAATGTTGACTGGCTGGCTCACATTTCTGCTTGAGGTCTTTCATTCACGTAGTTTCAGAATATGAATTTTTGTGAGAGGTTTGGCTCCTCCAACAAAGAGTGTTATTCATTGCTACTTGGATTTGCTCCCACAAAAAAACAGAACCATGCGTATTCACAGACCTACAGTACTATGAAGAACACTCTTTTGACACAGTGGTTATTCAGGGCAAAGCCTATTCAGTTCCATATAATGGTTTTTTTTTCCCCTTTAATGCTGAGCTCAGTAGGAGTGCGATGAAAGAAAAATGGCACTGGAAATAAAATCAGCCATAATGTCATTTTGCACAATGGCTTTAAGCAAAAATATTTCTTTATATCAACACATCAATGGAACAGAAATCCTCCAAAGGCTACATATGTGTTTACAAAATAACTGCAGAAGATTTCCATTTCATATCTGCCATCTATTTCTTTCTTATAATCCAAACCTGCCCGTGTGAGGACATATCGACACATGCAGAAGGGGAAAGACAACAGAAGGTGTAAGTGGCAGGTTAAAGATACAAGAAAAAACTGCATATAGCCGTAAGGCAAATTACACATCTGATTAAGAACAGGTGGTTCTTAATTCATCTTTGCTTTTTTAAATCAGTTGATATAGGAGCATAATAATGATTGCGAAGTCTGTACCTGTTCACCTCTGTCCGTATATGTCCAGTGACTTGCATGCATTCATGTTGCCTGTACATTGGACTTCACATTGCATACAGCTACTGATTTAAGGGAATCGTTTGACATTCTGGGAAAAGTATTTGCTTTCTTGCCGACAGTTGAGATGAGAAGACCACTCTCATTAGCACTCTCATGTCTGTACCAGTTAGCTGGCTTGCAACCTCACAGTGACGGCATGATCACAGGAAGTCAGTGTCTGTGGCCAAGAACTAGTCCACCACAACATGTCATTTTTACATTGGTTTTACGCTTTACACTTTTCCCACGGATTAAACAAATGAGATGTAATGTGTTAATTAGTGAGCGTTCGAGCGGCTGGTAGGTGGATATTGTTACCTGTTGACAGAGCCATGCTAGCTGTTTCCCACTGCTTCCAGTCATTATGCTAAGCTAAGCTAACCAGCTGCTGGTTATGCTGTAGCATATTTAATGGACAGACATGAGAGTGGTATCAATCTTTCATCTAATTGTTGGCAAGAAGGTGATTAAGCATTGCCAAAATGTCCAACTGTTCCTTTAAAGCATTTAACTACTGAAGCCTAGACTGGAATATTTCTTTACTAATATCTTTGTTTTAAAAAAGGAATTTACTTTTATAGCCTCTACATTTTCTATAAAGATCTCTACCTAATAGAGCAATAAATCACTACTTTGTGCTCTGTGGTTACAAAAAGCTACGTCAATATAAAGTATTGCAGTAACACCTATACTTTAATGATGTCAGATCTTACATTAAACTCAAAACCTTGATGCAGGGATAAGAGTTTGGGGCATTGCAGGCTGCCAGTGTTTCCTTCGGCTGGATGAAATTGGGCCAGTAGAGTAGTCTGTGCAAATAATAGTCTGCAAGTAAAGAAAAAATACAAACTAATACGTTTGTTAGCAGAACTGTGTATTTTCATAGCCTCAAAATGACGCTAGTGTATCCAGGGAAATGTGGAACCCACACGCAGCGTTTGTGTGAGACTATATGGGCGTAATGCCACATTCATAACCTAACCAGCTCTCTCTCCCTCTCTGCTACATAACCCCAGACATCAAGCAGGAAACTATGGCTCAAAGATAAAAAAAAAAACTGAACAGCATATGTTTGGCGCTGCCTCAGTTTCAGTGTGCTGTACTGGTGAGATGCATTAATGAACAGAAGTGTTGTCTTCACACGTGGTGACGATTCAAACAAACACAACACGGCAAATGGTTCCGTAAGATGGACGCATATGAGCTGTTTCAAATTCATATACAGAGGCATGGTCACCTTGCACACTGCACACTTCACTACGTACTCAAACCATATTACAGATTTTGATTCTTGTCTATTTCACTCATTACTCAACATATTCAACTCATAACATATTGGATGTTTCAATATTTCAGTGTTCATGAGAGATTATATTTTGGGGTCATTTGAGAGGAAGGCAGCACTGTTGATGGTAGAACTCTGACAAACTGCTAAAATTGATGAATATGCAGCATAAAGCTGGTGACAGTGATACTGTACCCCTGCAATATGTAGTGGGAGTGGTAGCATGGGAAACTTGGAACTGGTTCAGGCACACAGGCTGTTCACCTTCATGGGTAGAATGACAGATGGCCCGGGTAGCTTTCTGCAGTAGAGCATAGCAGAGCAAAGCTTCCATGTCATGAAGAAGTTTGCTTGTGTGGGAGTTTTGACAAGCTCTGGTCTACAGCAATCTGTGCATGCACAGACGTTTACACCTGTGCACACATTCAGACATTCAGTAAAACTGCGAGAAAAACTGTTTGTTTTCCCTCCAAAACCAATCGCTAGTGCAAAATCCATTACCATTGCGGCGTCATTATCACTGGTGGTGGGGGCAAGTCAGGAGCTTCAAGGTACGTCTCAATCCACGGGGGTGCACGTTCCCTCCAAAAACAGAAGGTAGAAGTTGGCGAGGCGTTGTGCACATGGAGAATGTTACTTACTGGTTATTGTGGTGGTCACACTGTGTCCCGTATGGCAGTGTATAAATGAACAGCATGCAAACACCTTCTGTCCAAACATCTGCGACAGGCACATTTTTAGGCTTCCTTCCAAAAACTAAAAAAAGATGGGAGGCAGAAGAAATAAAATCTCTCTAGCTGCTTGGCTCAGCTTGTCCACTCTCATTCTGTTGACTTATTACTTTTTTCTTCTTTTTTTTCCCCTTGTCATTCAAGCTTCTCTGCCATTTCCGAATGAGACACAATGCAACTTTTCAAATAGTTTGAGTTTTCAAGGATGTTTCGCAGAGTTGGGAATGAGAAGGAACTATTGATAAAATACCCATCCAGATATTGACTCATTGGAAAGAGGGAAACACTTTAAAAAATAAGCCCTGAAAAGCAACACCTAATTGCTGAACCTCAGGTTCATTATGTTACATTAGCTCATAAAATTCACACGAGTTAAATCTGTTCTCTAAAGCCAACCCCAATTAGAATCTGCCATGAGCTGCAATATTAAAATAATATTAGATATTGTGTCTGTTTATCTTTGAAATGCATTATAGATCAATAGATAAAGTATACTGTAATGCATCAGTCTGGGTCTGAGAATCTGTGGCTTTTAAATTATGTTTGAAATGCTTGTTTTGGTTCTGTGCCAGCATGCGACCAGCAGTATTGTGACATTCATGCACAGAGATGTCATAGTCACGGTAACAATAGCAGGAAGTAAGAATCAAACTCAAACCAAATGTGCAGAGGAGGAAAAAAATGGTAAGCATCAGCATTTTTAACATCTTTAGTGCCTTTATGGTTGCAGATTACTTCAGCTGTATGACAGATGCTATTTCAAGCCAAGATCACACAGTGTTGTGGTGTGAACATCACTATGGAGGAGATAGAATTAATGCTACAAGGAATAAAGCTTGAAGTCAAATCACCTTTAAACAAATTAACATTTAAAGTTGAACTGAAGTTAAAAATTAGTTTTGCTATGAAATCAGTCTACTGTATATATCCTTGGTGTCTGTGTCAAAAAGAAGAATTTTTTTTGTTTTATGTGCAGTGATAGCACCCCCTATATTGGTCTTCTCAAGTAACGTCTAATGCTAATTAGTGCCAACGTTAGCAAGCTAGGCCAATAAGCTTTCACTTTCTGAATGGAAGGTTTAAGCCAGCTGCCAGAGGCTTAAAGATAAAAAAAAACACTTTTAATCCTCTTTTGAAAATAAAAAAAATACGTACAATAGCAACATTATCTTTATAATATATATATTTCTTTATACAAAAAGTGAGGTGATTTCAAATTTCAGTTTGACTTTCAGAAACGCTGTGGGTTTTTTACTTTTCTTTGGTAATTTCCTCTAGCTCCAGCATTAAACAGTACGTATATCCTTTGCAATTCTGTGTTTTCTCTAGTCACTGAACTTATCCGGGCAAAGATGTTTTTCATCTACAAGTTACATGACCTGGCCAACGCTGTGTACACAAGTACTTGGCACAACCATACATAGCTGGCCAAGGAGGCGCCTGTTATAAAAATACACAAGTGGAAGCTCGGCTGCAGAGGCTCTGCTGCTCCTTCTCAAGGCATCGCGTCACGCATTCCTTCTGTTTTCACTCATTTTTCAGCATTTTTTGGAGCTGAAGCTTTGCCCCCTAAACACGACTTATAAAAGACATCCCGTGTCAGCCAATTATTTTGGACTTTGATGGTCATAAATCAAGGCTGACCAATAAAAATGAAGACAGCCAAGTATAATGTTCGTGTGTGACTCCAACTGGATTGTAAATGAAGCCAGATGGGCTGGGAGAGTGCCACTGAACAGAGCTGGATCCCATCACTAAATGGCTGTGTGTGTTTTCCCCTCGTGCACAAATTACGGCATCACCTCATTCAGCGGCATAAATCAAAGCCCAAGCTGTGATATGCGCAGGGCATCTCTCCATCTCATTACTAAAATAAATTCTCTGGCAGCCTTGGATGTGTGAGCCCCGTTCGAATGGTTGATATTACCACAATCGGTACATTTTGAAGCTGCTTTTATTTTGAAGCCATTTCGAAGCCATTCATGTTATCTCAAGCAAGCTGAGACACGCTCAGAGATGAAACAGACCCTGGGAGTGTTGCCTCACAGGGGACCTCTGGACACTTATTGTAGGGGACTGACATGTTTGGATCTGGGAGAGTGGAGCGATGGAGGGAGGGAGGCAGAAGAAGAGTCAGGCAGACTCTTCAGGCAGTGAAAGAGAGCAGGAAGTCAAGGTACAGCTCATAAAGAGCACAATAGGCAGAGTTGGACAGTGACAAGGAAAATGGACAGGAGTGACAGATATGAATAGACAGATCTATGTGGGCAGACAGACACTGATGCAGGTGAACAGTTACGGATTCTGAGGCAGACTTACTGAGCTCTATATTTTCCAGACACACTATGCTGACCTTCATTCATCTGCTGTGACTTCCACCGTAGAGTGAAGAAACAGAACCCTCTGAGAACCTGGCTTTCTCATTCAGTGATAAGACAGGTTCCCCTTCAACAAAGAAGTGTTTCTCTGCAGCCCTCTCTTCATCGTTCAAAAATTTACAAGGGTAGGTTATGATATTTCTGCTCTTCCACACTCCAGCTCAAAGTGAATAAGACAAAAATAACAGTTCTAGGTGAATTTACAGTATACGAAGGAGGTTTACATATGGCATTCATGAATTGCCAAGGTCAGGAAGGCTTGGCCAAGCTAAACAAGATTTCCCACTTCACAGTGCTAGACTACTTCATCAGCTGGTAATGAAACAACACGAGGCTTGAAAGCTCGTCCTTTCTGCAGAGAATCATTCATGGCAGCAGCGAACAGCCTGACCTGTTACGCTTTCTGCATTATGCGTTCTGAAGGGGAAATACTCGGAGACTGGCACCTGATTAAAGGAAGCTTTCAGTCGATATTTTGGGTCAGTTGTTTGAAATGGAAGGTCATTGATATGGGCCTGTGAGAGACGTAGGAGTGATGAGCTCTTGCAAGGTTGCTGACAAAGTTGGTCAGCTGTCAGTCAAAGCCAGCAAAAGCAGATCTATAGCATTATGCAGTCAGTAGACGGCAACTGAGCGGCGCTGCTGCCGCAGGAAACTTTCTCTCCATCTCACTTTGCTCAGATTCACTTTCTTTCCTCAGGGTACTGATTAGCAAATACACAGCTGATTGGAGCCTGTTCTGTTCCCCATGTGAACGGTAAACCAATTACTCCAATTTCAAATCAATGTACTGTATGAGCCTACTGTATCTATTAGGTAGTTTAGTTAGAGAGAATATGTTTGCTGTAATCTTAGGAGATGCGCAAGTCTTCAAATTGTGCTGCAACTTCAAAATCTAAACCAACAACCGCTGATCCTTTTTAAATTCAATTGGTGTAACGTTCAATCGCAGCAGAACTGAATCTGAAGTAATGCAGATGTTAGTCAAATACAGAAAGCGAGAGCAGAACAAAGATAGCCTGAATAATGCATATATAACTTGATAAGCAGCATCCTCCTTATTGGTTAACTGAGGATCAGAGTCCAGAATAACCTTTTCTCTTATTGCAGGACCGTCTGCCTGATGTTGTATGGGTAACCCTCTTGCAACCCATAACCATGAGCCATACCAGGCACAACACAGATGATCTGTTACACACTCCAGGAATTGTCGAGGGACGCAACAGCAGGCGTCAAGCTGCAGACGAGTCATATATCTTCTGTGTTTCGCTTGGAGGAAGTGGTGGGGGCAACGGGCAGAATCTGTGTGCCTGTGTTGGCATTTGTGTGTATGTGCGTGTGTTCAGGCAGGTTCTTCCCTGCATCTGAAGGTGTGTATTAGTGTACACGTGTACATGGATGTCTGTGTGCGTCTGCCAACAGTCGTCCCCGTGTCTCAAACAAAAGAGCCCACTGGTTCATGTGGAAAACTGAGGACTTAAAGAGCAGAGGACCTGGATCTTATCATTCAGTGGTTTAACACTAGCCAGACCACCGCTAGCTAACTCCAGGCAGCAAATTAGGAGCTGGGAGCTGCCGACTGGCCTTGTGACAGGGACGTGATGGAGAGCAGGCAGGCTGGGCTGTTTCACAGCTCGCATGGACCATGATAGGAGAGGAATGCTCCCCGTGTACAGCCAGAATAAGTAGTACAGGAATGGAAGCTGATGTTGGTGCTTTTGTTTCAGAAGTGAGAGGCTGTATAGAAACCAGGACAAAGTGGCATACACACTGGTGAAACTACACACACGTGGGCCCGATATCAGGAGGGTGTGTGTGAAAGCGGTTTCAGAACGTGTTGGAGCAACTTGTGATGGGGTTTTAAAGACAAAAACAGATTTACATTTACTGATAACGAGTGAGAGCTGTACACAAAAACATGTTTGCAATTAATATAATCTGCATAAAATAACTCTTAAACACAAGTTTAATTTGTTAAAATCCAAGACATGGACAACCGGTATAGTATGAATAAATCCACTAGTGTGTAAGGACAACTTGTGTGAGTTTCAAAGTGGTATGTGCATTAGAGTTAAAGTTTTATTATGGACTTAACAACCCCTGAAGGTACCAGCAATCATCGTGTCTGTGTTTGCGGTGTATTGAGTTTGCACAGTATATTTCTAAGGTTGGGAATAAAGGCTGAAGTTGAAGGATAAAGCTCCAGTCCTCAGACTCTGTGGCCCTGGGAATAAAGTTTACAGCTGTACACACCCTGTCTGGGGGTCAGGCCAGGAGACAACACCCCAAAATAGTTACATACATGACAGCACATAAACATACTGCATGTACTTACATCTAGTAGCCAGCTTTCCATCCAAATGTAGCTCAAATCTCAGCCGAATCTTCAGAAAATCGACAAAAGAAAAATGCGACTTCCATGCCCATTTCCATCCACCACAGTCGGTTCTTTGAGATAAACAGCTGGTGGTGCTAATTCTCCAGTCAGGTGCCGTTAAAACATTGCTGAAGTAGAGGACGCAACAAGAAGTCGTGACTCAAAGAGCTCCGGTCAAACAACAAATGACGATGTTTTCGTCTGCCGACATTTTTCGGCTCTCCAATGGAGCGAAAGCACTTTGTTGCATTTTGCCTGCGATGTTTAGAGGTTTTTTCAGAATTTTAAGCATTTCCACTCAGGATTTGTTTTTATGCGCCAATTTAAAAAGTAGAAAAAAACAGGTGGATGGACAAACACACACTTACAGACTCGATATCCCTGCTGCTGTCTGTGTTTCTGTTTTTCCCCCCTGCCTCACTTTTTGTTCTTTTCACGTTGTCATGCTGTGTCTCTTTCGGTTTCCTCGTACAAACACACACACACATTACTGAAGACATTGCATATACTGTACTGCAAGGGAAGACGTCTGAGACACGCTGTTCACTTTGGACATTTGTCAGGTTAAAAGACATCCTTCACTAGTCTGTAAAACACCTTGGCTAGACGGAGGACTGTCTTCTTCCACAGGCTGGTTCACCAGGAATTATGGTCATGGCAATACGCTCTTCTATAGCCCATGTATTTTCAAGACTTAAGTTTCCTGTCTAAATAATTAGATTTAAGTAATAAAATAGAGTAATCAATCAAAAAAAAGAAATACTTTGATTTAAGTGTGAAAACACTTATTCTCTTGTATTTTGATTACTGATATTTTCTAAATTGTTTTAAAAAACTAGCAAGGTGGAAACTGATTAAAACAAATGATCAGTGTTTGATCAGATGGGATAATGTTAGCAAATCAGCTGGCCAGTGACTATCATGGATACATTTTAATGTCAGTGGCTACAGCCCACATACACATACATTCGTCTTAAAAAATAAAGTTAATGCTTTTAAAGTAAAAATATACTTAGAAGTAGAAGTAACCAGCATTGTGTTTGCTACTGTAACACGAGTCATTATAGTTTCTTTCAAGCCCTGAAAAATAGGGAATTTTGTTATTAAGAAAAGTTTGTACCAACAGGTTTTGGTGATGAAGATGAATGACTGTTTTTGTGAGACCTGCTACAGTATAAATCCAGTGTTTCTAGATACAGCATATGGCACAAATTTAGCGTGATACTGAGATATGTACAGTATAATGTGTGTGTGTGTATATATGCAGTAGGTGTGTCTGTATGTGTGTGTGTGTGTGTGACTCGAGTGTGTGTTTACTCAGTTAAGCAGGCTTGAAGTCAGCCGTCCCTCATGTGATCCTCTGTCTCCATTCCTTATCAACAGCACTTTGTCGTCCCTGCCTCCCTGTCAGTGCTGTGTGTCTGCACCACCTCTCAGCCTGATAGCCAGCAGCCGCCTAAATACACCTGCACTCTGTCACACTGCCGCTGCTTTCCGCTGCTCGCAAATCCAACACACCCATGTTTCAAGTTCAGCTAAAGCTGTGGCGTTTGGTGCTATTCACACACATTCCTCAACAATTTCTTAGGAGCGCTGATGTATTTAATTACATATCAGAAATGAAATTAGTGGATCATGTCACATTATTTACTGGTGTAAATAAGACTTGTATATGCACCATGCACACACACATTAGTAGAAAGCAAAGGTGTGAATCCAAGGCTTGATCACGACATTTTTTTCAGAGACTATGTACCTTCAATCAAATGAATCAAGCACACACAGTCAGTCATTAGTCAAGAGTGTTTCCACACATGGTAGCAACAAATTGGACAATCGAGCATAGCTGCATGTCTCTCTGTTCTAGCAGCAACTGGATGGCGATGAGGAAAATGGGAAAACAATAATTCTGAATTTGCACGCAACACTTGCAAAGCTCAAGCTGTTTTTCTTCCTTTGGAATTCAAACAAGTAAGAGATAAAAATTTGTTTGACGACTACTGCTGTTAAATGTGTGTGTAAACTGTAATGATGTGTTTAAAGCACATAAGATAATCCACGGAACATCCATCCTTTCTTCTGTTTGCCTTTACACAGAGTGAGATGAAAGAACTACTGTGTCCCACTGTAAGCTTCCCAAATCCATCTCACTCCACTCCACTCTACTTTACTCCAAGTCACCGAATGTTTATCACATTGCTTCTCATATTTCATTCTACTGTACCCATTGCTCTTTTCCATTCCAACACTCCTCTCTCTAATACACTGCACTGTATATCTTTTCTCATCATCCCTTCATCCCACTAGTGTTTTACCTTTCAGCTCCAGACTGTCTGGTTTTCATCAAGTCAGCCCACTGGCACCATATTGACGCCCACCAGGCGTGCTACAAGTTAGGAGCCTGCGGTGGCTGATAACCTGCCCTGAGGCTGCCCTTTTCCCACAACCAAACACACCCTCCCATTCTTTTAGCCCCGATTAGAGCAGGACAGAGCGGATCGGACTGCGCTGGTGAACAAAAAATGTCTTCGGATGAATAATGGAAAGAAATCGAACTATTTAAAACTTCAGTTTTACCACATAAAAATGTTTTTTTGTTTTAGGTTTAACTTGGAAGGAAGTTGCGACTCTGCCCTTAAATTAGAGGACTTGAGGTCAAGACCAGCAGGCTCTGCTTAAATGTCCTTGGGCTAGAATTTTGATTCCTACCAGCTGTGTCATACACAAGGTGCTGTGTCATAGCTGGTCTGAGAGAAAAGCAAAATGAGTGGCACAGTAGGAACTCATAACAGGAATATGTAGCTTTTCTTGCCTGTTATAGTTGGGATTCTTTCCTCCAGAATGGGACAAAGGATATACAGGCCTCACGGTGCCCAGCCTGGTGACAAACGTGGCATTGCCAGCTAAGGGTGACAGCCGCTGATGATGGCAACAGACAGTACAGCGCCATGGAGGCTATTTACAGGCTGTATGGCGTCATGGGTGAAGTGGTGATGGAGTGTTGTGTGTTTGCACAAAGAACAAACAAACCCTCAGGCAGGGTCAGGTTTGTTGGAATTAAATTAAGGGTCTAAAGCAATTGTTTTTAAATTGCCACCGGCTGCTGTCTGACATAATAAACAAGCATAAACAATATTTAAATAAGTTAAGGACTCATTTATGTGTTCTGCAATCCTGATGGACAAACCTCGAGAAGCCACTGACAACACAATACACCCAAAACACTTTTCACAACCCAGCGTCTCTTTAAAATCAATCATCTGCCACAAATCACTCTCTCATGCTTTTCCCATCAACCTTGTGTCCAACTACTTGTCATTCTCTCGTACAAAACCCTACACCATATAACACTACAGACAGATCTGAATAGAAGACAGGGGGACATACACAGGAGAGTTGTGTGTGAGTACTTTAACAGAATTGGTTGAACAATAGCGCGGTGTCCAGGATGCTGCTCTCTGCGCTCTGCACCTTCGCTGGCAAACAGAAAAGAGAGACGGTAAGTGGTTTAAGATGTGTGTGTAGTGAGATGTGATTGGAGCGTGCATCTGTGTGTGGGGGCGAGAGAAGAAGTGTGTTCTGTGGAGGATGACTGCATGCACGGGTATTTGCTAACATTTCCTTTGTGTGTATTTCCGTGTTGTGTGCAAGTGTGTTTGTGTGTGTCTGACTATGCCAACATACATGTTTGTGTCTGCCAACGCATGCATTCCTGAGTGTGTGTGTGTGTGTTTGTTTGTGTGTAAGCACGTGAGCAACCTACATTGTGTAGGCTGTGCACCAGCTGTGTGGGCCATGTGGAGGAGGATGTATCAAGGGGTCAGGAGCTGGCAGCTGGCAGGGAGGGAGGGAGTCCAGTGCTGTGTCTAGAGAGCCAGACATTAGGAGCTGCTTTAACACACTGCTCAGAGCTGTGTGCGTGTGTGTGTGTGTGTGTGTGTGTCAGAAGGGAGCTTTGGTGAGAAAAAGAAAAAGAGAGGGGGAACAAGCGTGCTGTGCGAGCATCCAAGTCTATTAAATCAGATAAGCACATTAACACATTAACAACAATGAAAACACACACTCCCACCTCATAAGAGTTCCTCTCTCTCTCGATAGTTGCCCCCCCTGAGTCAACGCACACACTCAACATCCACGCACTGTGTTGAGTGTGTGGCTGAGCAGTCATTAACACCTTCAGCGGGCATCTGGTTTTCCTCCGATATCACTGATGGTTTTGACCTCTGGAGTGGAGGGGTCGCACACAAGTCACATGGGCCACATAACATCACCACAACATGTCTCACACAAGACGTGGCAGATTGAAGCTCCTGGATTTTCGTTGATTCACTGATTGATACTTTATGATACTTTATTTTATTGTTGTAGTTTTGGCTGTCATTTATGGGCTACGATAAGTACTCACCAGTAAATACTAAGATCTGGGAACACGGGAACATCTGATGCTTGCTGATGTGGCAACAAATGGACTGTCAAACAATAATGACCCTTTATTCCACTGGAAAACTGTATAACTCAACTATGGGAAGTAGGAACCACAATGTCGGTCAGTGAATGTTTTTAAGATTGGTAATAATTTTGGGGTAAATTTAGGTAATCACTTAAAAGTTTCTTTGTTTTCCCTTTGAAATAAGTTTGTCTAATGTAGAGGTTCGTTTACAACATGTCTGTTTCCCATCAAACTCATTGTTAGCATTGTTGTTACGTTCCCAGCTCTCAGCAAGCTAACTTGGTGATTGCCATGTTATTTATTACTAATAATAATGATGGCCAAGCTACAAGAGCAAGACACAATTTGAATAAACTGGAACTATCATTTAATTCAATGAGCTTTATTAGCATGACCATAGCAGAATAATGACTTGTAGTTGCCACATTTTCTCTCAAAGCATTTAGAATGAAACAGTACGTGGAAGTTGCTGTTTCACAAAAAGGTCAAATGATTAAAAAAATTGTATTTGCATGACTATCCGCAGTGGATCTAGGGAGTAAGGGGTGTTGTTAACTCACAAAATAGCCTATTTCATTAACTTAAGTTGATTACACCAATAAAACATCAGTTTCTAGTTTCCCTGTTGGAGTCACAAAATGTGTTATTAGACATTATTATCCACAGCAACTGTAACCCCTGAGTGTTATCCAACATTCTGCATTTTCTAAATCTCACAAACCAAAGGCAATTCCAATCAAACCACCTCTAATCATTACTGTCAGTGGCTCCCTGAGGTGGATGTAATGTGTCTTGCTCCCTGATAAAGCTTCTGTGTGCTGGCAGGTCCAGAAATATGCTGCAACATCTGTGAAGCTACTTGGGGTCCTAACATTTCACTCCGCTCCCAGCTAAAGCAAACAAGGGGAAACATATTGGGAAGGTATTAAGGGCAGATTTGAGACAGGCTGCATTGTTAAGCCTTCACCACTGACATGTCTGTTTCAGTCAATGTCTGCAGACGGCCTGACCTGGCAACCGCTTTATGGACACGGACATGGACCCCAGCCAAGATTTGTGAGGCACTGATTTACAAGGTCTGGAGGTTTAAAATGTTCTATCTATCAATTAGGAAGTGTACTTTTCCTGTAGACTTTCTAGTTTGAGGGTTTTAATACAGGAGAAGCAGAAATAATGGAGAGAGACTTAAAATCTGCACTTCACCCTAATATTTACCTCCATGCATCTCACCCTATCCTTTCCATCCAATCAGATACATTCAGTCCTCTCACGCCTCTACACACACACACAGACCAGCAGACAGACGGACACCCGCTCATTTGTTCATTTGCTAGTTGAAAAACTGAACAGATGATGGCTTCTCCTTTCGGCGTGGTGCCGGTCGTGGTGGCAGTAGCGGTGGTTGGCGGCAGCGAGCTCATCATTCCACAAAACCCCAGCCAGATGTCCCCGAGCTTGGGAGGCAGGTGGGCTGGGGCCCCCCTCCTCTGCCGCACCGCGATGGTGCTGGCAGCTCTTCAAACCTGCTGGGTATAACCTTTAATTCACATGCTTTTCCTGGCACGGCGGGCCGAGGGGCTGCCATCTGCACAGCCTGTTGTGGTATACAGAGAGCGATGAGGAGAGAGAGAGGGGGAATGTGTGTGTGTGTGTGTGTGTGTGTGTGTGTCAGGGTGAGTGGTGGGGTGGCACAGTGAATGACCGTGTTGCCCAGAGGCCACCTCACAGAATATTGTTCTGGCGGTCCATCAGTTTGGTGTAAGACCCTCTTGGCCCAAGTGGCAAACACACACACACTGAATCATCAAAGGAGATGCAGACAGCTAGTTAATTCAGAAAATTAAGTAAAAAGGTTGTAAGCTTACTATTCAGATAATGTGTTGTCAAGATCACACATGCTGACTCGCAATGGCTCACCAGTATTCAGACTAAACAAGAGAAAATTAAAATATGACCTAATAAATTGACTTAGCAGATTATTGCATCAACATCAACACCTAGTGGAGTGAACAAATTACTGGTCTCTCCATGCAGATGCTCACCAGATGCAGGGATTTCCACCTGAGTCAAACAACTCAGATTATTGTACAGTATCCATTTCATCTGTTAGCTAGCAGAACCTTTATTGCCCTTCAATACGCTGTATCATAGAGGAAGGGCTGCGCTGTTTGGTTCGGAACAGATGTCATTAATAATCCCCAACATAATGAAACGCTGCTGATCGCTAAGTCATGATACAGTCAACAAACATGGCAACACTCACCCTGGAGGTGAGCAGGAAAATGGGGCTGCTTGAGCCGTAAACACGGGGGGAAAAAAATAATCATATTACAATGTTGGGAATTATGGCCAGACTGAATTAACTGATAAGATCGAGGGAGGATTGGAAAAACAAATTGAAAGTGTCTTATCGCTTGATGTAGGGTAAATCTCAAAGAATTGTTTTTGCACCAATTTTTATTTTGGTACATCCCAGTTGCTGAAATGTTTTCAGATGATATTTGAGCTTTGATTTCATGGCTTTGAAAGGTAATGGAACTTTTCTACAGTTACAGCGTTACAGTACTAAAGTAATTTGTGAAGGCGAGTTAAGTGTTTTACGCCACATAAAAATGAGCAAAAAGCCTTTGACATACCTAAAGTCTATTCGAGTCAACGAAATAAACAGCCAATATACAGTACCTGTATCTGTAAAGCAAAAATACAATGTCAAGTTTGATTACAGCCACTATCGTCTTAAAAACATTACAAATTACACTTAGAATTTACAGCTTCCATTAAAAATCACTGATGAAATTCTTTAAGAAAAACTTTTGTAAATATTCTCTTATGCATTGATGCTAAAAAATATTACCCCTGGAAGATATTATAATGAATTCTTGAATGATAATTCAGAAATTATTGCAAGCATCATCACACATTTCAAATTCAGCACTGTGGCATATTGGCACTTGAGTATGCAAATCCATCTCTGGGTCTGATCTTGCCCAAGACAGTTTAACGTCAATCTTGTCCCACACTTTTACCAGCTTCAGTGGAAATGGAAGATTAAAAAAGGCAGGTGTGTCAGAGGAGCAGGGAGAGATGGGGACAGAAAAGGGGAAAAAAAGACGACAGAGAGAAAAAATAGAGTGAGTCAGATCCAGGGAATTAAATAGAGAGAAAGAATGATAAAGGCAGAGAGAGAGAGAGAGAGAGAGAGAGAGAGAGAGAGAGAGAGAGAGAGTGTGAGATATATTGTGAGCAAAACACACCAAAAGCGAGAGATAATGAATATAAAGAAAA